>MNCI01031752.1:279813-350186 GCA_015680685.1 Gnetum montanum
GTCCTGGATTATGACTTAAAACTAATACCACAGAACAGTCCTGGCATCATGACTTAAAACTGATACCGCAGAATGTCCTGGCGTCATGATGGTAAATCGACACCACAGAGCTCTGTCCGACATGACACTAAACTGTCACACTCATTCACCAGAGTCCACTAAGACTATAAACTAGCTTGCCTCTTCATAGTCCGCCACGACTATAAACTAGCATCATACCATTTGCTACGACGATAAACTGGCAACGTCCAACAGGTTATGACGTCAAACTAACCCATGACAGTCCACCAAGACTATAAACTAGCCACATCATTTCTGGAACATTCATCTGCTGTTGTAATTCATGATATTTCTTCATCAATGCCTGCTGCATCATTCATCACACCGGCTCTGACAACACTATTGCTACTCATTCTGTTTGCCTCAAGTTTCACATGACGCCTCCATTTGCATCAGTCACATTCATGCCTGAAGTGGTCGCTAACTCATTCACTTGTGGTTTTCTTGTCTTCTTGGAGTTGTGTTTGCAGGATGACACCCAGTGGTGCTCGTACACGGATACACTTCATCACGGTGACAAGGGGCTACATTGTTTCTGACGCACGCAACCAGATTAATCAATCTGGTCAAAAATACATTCTCCATTTCCCCAACAATCTTATTCCCATTCCTACCCAGTTACGTTTCCCAGATACACCCAGTACACCCCAAAAATTTGAGCCTACTGTTACATGCTATGACATTCTCAAGCAACTGCAACACACAATATGGCACATGAGCATGAGTGCAAAATTGAAAGAAAGCTCTTTCCAAAAAAAAAAAGAAAAAAAAAAACAAAAAACAAAAAAAACAACAAAAAAACAAAAAAAAGAGCAAAAACAAAAAAGAAAAAGAAAGAAAAAGAAAAGAGCAAAGAGCAAAATGAACCACAAGACCCTTGGCACTTCCCATAAGCCCCAGGCGGGAAGGTAGTTATCTTGGAAACTAACACTCATGCCTCAAAAGCTTAAGTAACATCTCATTGCGTAGCTTTGGCTCTCCACCAACAGGTTTTCTTTAACACCAAACAAAGGGGCCTGTTCCTCCAGAGAACGTAACCCACCATCACATGGCCAACAAGTCATCTTAAACACTAAACAAGAGTCTTGTTCCGCCAAAGGATGCACATCTCATGCCTTGATTCCGAGTCTGCAAAACAATGGCTATTTTCAAGGATCATCATGACCCGTATACACACCAGAGCATCCCCTTTACCATGCGCAATCCCATGCTCAGTTCCCAATCCCCATAATTTTCATCTCCCAATCCAACTACAAGCTCCATTTCCCAATCCCAAGTACTTTTGAACACAGTGCGATGACATCTGGCCAAGTGCTCAAGGATAATGTTTGCACCAAGTTTGCTTGTGGTGTTTTGTACTTCTTTGTCGATGCCTCTTGGGTCAATTCCTCCAGACATCAACAAAGGGGGGCCAATGAAACACCACAAAAATTTTGGCTAACACTTGAAGACAGAAATTAAGCTAAGTCATGTTGATCCTCAGCATGACCAAGCTTGAAAGCCTAAAAAAATAACATCAAACGAAGTCAAAGCAAGCAAGTAAAAGTTCCCTAGGACCCACAGAAGACTACGATGGCATCTGGCATCAAACTTGGCAAATCTTGAGCTCAAAATACTTGGTTTTCACTAAGTATGCATCCTGTATGCTGGCCTACACATGCCCAGCGTAAGGCCCAGCGTACAGCAACTTTCGGGGCTCAAAAACTCATCAAAATATGCTAAAGTAAAGTGTCCAGACCCCCCAGGACCTTGCCCAAGGTTTCCAGCAGATCTCAGGCACTTGAAAATCGAATTTTGGGCTCCGAATGATGGTCTTCCATTCCTGCACGCCCGGCGTGTACGCCGGGGTTTGGCCAGCGTAGACAGACTTTCGGGCTCCAGAAATGCATCAAAACATGCCAGAATCGAGCGTCCGGACCCCCCAGGACCTTCCCCAAGGTTCCCAGCAGGTCTCAGGCACTACAAAATCGAATTTTTGGCTCCGAATGATGGTCTTCCATTCCTGCACGCCCGGCGTGTACGCCGGGGTTTGGCCAGCGTAGACAGACTTTCGGGCTCCAGAAATGCATCAAAACGTGCCAGAATCGAGCGTCCAAACCCCCCAGGACCTTCCCCAAGGTTTCCAGTAGCTCTTGGGCACCCAAAAATCAATTTTTGACCTTAAAATGAGGCATTTTCATGTGTATACGCTGTGCACATTTTTGGCTTACGCTGGCATGCTATACGCTTACGCTGGCATCCTCTACGCTCAGCATCCGCAGCGTATACGCCCGGCGTGTACGCCCAGCGTAGACGCCCAGCGTGTACGCCCAGTGTGTACGCCCAGCGTAGATGCCCAGCGTGTACGCCCAGTGTGTACGCCCAGCGTATACGCCCAGCATGTACGCCCAGCGTAGACGCCCAGCGTAGATGCCCAGCGTGTACACCCAGCGTATACGCCCACGTGTCTCCCAGTCCGATTTTCCCGGTAACCCTACCCCTATAAATAGCCCAGTTTTCCACGTATTCAAGGGACAAAAAATTTCTAACCAGAGCCTAAAACCCTCTACGCTGGAAGTCTTGTACGCCGAGCACAGTCTCTACGCTCCACCTACAGTGTCCCAGCCGAGTCATTCCTACACACGCCGGGGCCTTTCGTCCGCCTTGTGTCAAAGCCACAACTGCGTTTGGACCGGTGAACTTTGTAATCAATTCTTAATACAAAACAGTTTACATTTTTTCCAGATTTATTGCAGTTTTCTTCGTTTTTCAGTTTACGTTTACAGGCTCATTTACATTATCGTGCTTGTTTACGGTTTACATTTAACGTTCCTTGTTTACGTATAACCCAACGTGTTGTAGCCGCAAACGTTGGGGAAGTCCTTGTTTGATCCGCGTGCGGACCATTCAAGGCACTCTGCCTTCGTCCGTTCCAACTTGCCCTCAAGCGGAGGCAGGGTCGACTGTGCTTGTCCGTAGATCTTTCGGTGCTCGTAACGTTCTAGCCTTGCACCGACGATTTTGGTCAGCACAGAGGGCAACACTCCACCTTTGGATAAATTTTTGAACAGGTTCAAGCTGTGCTTGCTTTACCAATATTAGGCTGTCAAGTGTTGCTTTAGGCTTCAAGTTGTACTTGAACCTGGTAAAGAACTGGTGTAATAAATCTTCTAAAGAAGATATTGAGTTTCGGGGCAAAGCGTGATACTAGTCAAGTGCTCTCCCTATGAGGGACATGGGGAACACTCTCAAGATGGCATGTGGCCATGCCTGAAGTAACATGCATTCTAATCTAAACATTATAAGATGGGCTTTGGGGTCTGTCTCCCCATTATATTAAGTTAATGTGGGTAAGGAAACACCCTTAGGTAACATTAGAGGTGGAACCGAAGAGCTGATAGGGTCATCTTGATAGAAATCCACTATCTTAAGCTCTTCGTCAGTAGCTATTTTGAGGCGCTTGACCTTGTCAGTTAGTTCTTGCATCAGTTTCTTGGCTTTAGCCCAGTCTTGGGCATTAGGTGAGATGGAAAATTGATTATGTGGTGTAGTATACAAGTTATATTGTTGTATAGTGGGCGGGAAAGAGGAAAGTTAAGTGGTTGGAGTTTGGGCTTGTGGAACATTCATGGTAGGTGCTGCTAAAGGTGACATACTATAAGGAAAGGGTTGTTGTTGCTGTTGTTGTTGTACTTGAGAGATATTCATAGGTGGAATTATAGGAGGTGGTACATTGTAGTTAGGGGGTTAATGTGCTTGTGTACTAGTCCCAGCCCACTATCCAGTCATGATTTGTAAGGGAACACCCTGGACTTGTTGAGTGGAAGTGATGAAGGGTGTTCTTTGGGTTTGGATCTATGGTATATAGTGGGTGGATGTAGAAGCAGGTATCACATATGGCATCCTGATCACTTTGGGTGGGAAGGTTGCTCCTACATTGGTTTGCGGGGGTTGTTGTTGGGGTTGTATTTGCAAGAGGTGGGATAATGTGGCAACGGGAGGAATAGTGGCGAGGGGTATATTGAGTTGGGTATCGATCACTGGGGTAGTGGGAATAAGCATGGATGCTTCTTGTTGAGGCACATGTGCTTGGGTGATTTTAAATGACTAGAGGGATGTAGTTTTCCCCATGAATGGTTGAAACAATGGGTTGACGTAAGTTTGTGGGTTGAGGATATGGTATGAATCTTCATGTTTGGACTCAGCTGCAAAGTCATCCTCCTCTTCCAATTGAGGATTTTCCATAGATTGGTCTAAAGACTGATTCCTGGCTAGGAGGAGCTATGAGATAAGTTTAGAGTAGTGCTCTGGAAGAGGGATGATGTCATATAGGGAAGGGATCAACTCATGTCCTCCCCTATGAAATAGTTCATATTGTATCTTAGCATCCATTTCAGTTTGATCCCCTGCTAGGCCGGCTTGGATTTTTGTGCATATAAAATTATATTGTTCCTGTGTGATAATGTTGAATGATGGATTCTTCCCTTGCAGTCTGAAAGATCGGTGGGGTCCTCCCTGAGGATTAACCTCGTCCTGGGCCCCTATGGGTTGCATAGCGGGCATCGGCATCATTGTGGGGTCCACAGTATCTGGAATGGACTTGCTTGAAATGTTGGTATTGGCGGTATTCATGGTAAAAAGGGCCTAAACGTAAGAAGTGTATGCAGATGAAAATTTGGTTAAGTGCAGAAGTATGAATAGAGTGCTCAGCGTATAGCGTACAGGCACTATTGTTAGTGTGAGGGAACTGATCAAAGCATGTGAGCTAAGCTCATGGCATGCAGACTGCGACAATCAGCGTGTAGACAGAGTCCACAACATGCAAAAATTGGGCAACGTGTAGATAGAGTCCATAGTGTGTAGAAACTGGGCAGCGTGTAGACAAAGTCCACAGCATGCAGAAACTAGTCAGCATGTAGACAGAGTTCACAGTGTGTAGGAACTAGTCAGCGTGTAGACAGAGTCCACAATGTGCAGAAACTAGTCAATGTGTAGACAGAGTCCACAGCGTGCAGAAACTAGTCAACATGTAGTCAGCTAAGAATGCTGCAGAACAAGGAAATGTAAATGTGAGAAAACAGGGTAGTAGATCAGAAGCATAGGGGGTGGCCATATGAGATTAGATTAGATTTAAGCAATTTCAGGTCCTCCTTCTAGCACCATTTTCTATACTATCTGAAATTGTCTATACAAGGATGGAATGGGATGAGCACTACATGATGTACAAACGAGCACAAAAGACCCTACCTTCGCTTGAGGGCAAGTTGGAATGAACGAAGGTAGAGTACCTTGGGTGGTCCGCACACGGATCAGACAAGGATTTCCCCAATGTATGCCAATATGCAATACGCTGGGTTATGTGTAAACAACATGATTAATGTAAATACAAAGCGTAAATTTGCATTAACTTAAACAAAGGAAATGAACCAGAATAAATGAAAACTATGACAAATTTTGAGCATAAACCAAGTAACTTTATTGCCAGATGAGAATTATAGTGCACCGATTCAAACGTAGTCGTAGATTTGACACGAGGTGGATGAAAGGCCCTAGTGGATGCTGGAAGATGACGGTCTGCTGGTTCAAATTGCAAGCACAACGTGAAGGCTGTATGCTCAGCGTGCAGGGTCGAAGTCTAGTGTATGGGGGTTCTTGCTTTAACTTGCTTAATGTTTTCCAGGTTCTAGTTTTTTTGTGTGTGTTTGTCTCAAAATTGCCAACCCCAATCTAGTGAAAAATTGGGATTTTTATGAGGTTTTTGAGCATTGGATTCAAATCTGGAAAGGTATGAGTAGCCATGGATGAGGGAATTTTGGGTTGGGTGATAGGTGGTTGCGTTGCCCAGGTGTAAAGAATATTACAACTATGCAGCATGCTAGATGCTAACATGTGTCGCTGCACGCTAGTGTGTACACGCTGGGCATGTGAACTCAGCGTATAGACTTGACTAAAACAATAGAATTCATTTTTACATACTGTTACAACAGAAAGTATCCAATTAGGCCCTTAGATTTGGGCTCAGATGTTACGAGAATGCTACCTATGGATATTTAGCTTAGTTGGACTTGATCTAACATGGTTCTGAAAAGTTCCACTGATATATGTTGTGCTACAAGCTGGATGGTGCATGTTGGGCATGTAGGATGTACATGCTCAGCGTGTGAACCTCAAAGTGCATGATTTCGAGGTCAAAAACCAATTTTCTTGAGCCCACGATGATGCCTAACAATTGCCCTATTTTTAAGAGTTGATGCCTTATGAAGATCTTGCTCTAGAGTGCTTATTTCGGATACTCTTTGAATTCACACGCTGGCCATGCATGCTGGGCATATATGCTAGTCGTGCACACTGCGTGTGCACGTTGCATACTCAGTGAAAACCAAGTATTTTGAGCTTGAAATTTGGCAGGGTTCGACGCTAGATGTTGTTGTAGTTTGCTGTGGATCCTGGGGAACCATTTCTTACTCAGTTTGACTCCATTTGAAACTGTCTGTAAGGCCATCAAGCTTTAGTCATGGTGGGAGCATCACAATTTGAGCTCGATTCTTGTTGGAGAAGTACTAAGTTCAGAATTTTGTGGTGTTGCAACAACTATAGAAAAGGAATTAATGGCTATAGTGTTTTCACTGGACAAATTTAGGCACTATGTATTGGGCTACAAAGTGTATATTCATACGGATTATAGTGCAATTAGGTTCCTCATGAACAAGCTAGTGGTTAGCCCTCATATTATACATTGGTTGGTAATCCTTCACGAGTTCGATCTAATGATAGTAGATTGAAAGGGCATCGAGAACATAGTTGCAGATCACTTATCTCGGTTGCACTAGGACAACAAAGTGGATGAATATGCCATATCTGATCATTTTCCTGATGAAACCCTCTTTGCTGGTGTAGTGAATAATCAACCCACGAGAAAAAATTGGTATAGTAGCATTCTTACTTATCTCCTTTCTCAACAAACACCATAGGAGTTGGAATTTAGGAAGAAACAACAGTTTCTTCACAAAGTCAAGTACTTCATGGAGATCAAGGGAAAACTCTATAAAGTCTATCCTGATGGCTTGGTTCGATGGTGTGTGCCCAATGAGGATCAACTAAGAGTTCTCCAAGATGTTCATAAGGGCCCTTGTGGGGGTTACTATGTAGGGAGATGAACGACTATCAAGATCCTGCCTGCAGGATATTACTGACCAACACTATTTTGGGATGTCCATCATTTTGTCCAATCCTGTAAGCGCTATCAACATGATAGTGAAATGACTACTAGAATGGAGGGTCCAAAACAATGGATTCAACCTTTAGAACCCTTCACCATTTGGGGAATATATTTTATGGGGCCCATTACACCAATGTCCAATGGAAAATATTATATCATCGTTGCTATTGACTATCTAAAAAAATGGGCCAAAGCAACTGCTATAACAGATTCCACATCGTCTACAGCTACAAAATTTATACAACAACAATTCGTAAATAGGTTTGGTGTGTCATGTGCACTTATTTTGGATAACGGAACATATTTCACAGGTGCAACCTTTCGAAAATTGATGCAACGCTTAGGGGTCGAACATAAATTGACTACACCTTATCACCTCCAAGCTAATGGCCAAGCCGAGGTCACTAATTGGGAGATTACTAGAATATTAACAAGGATAATTAGCAAATATAGGTAAGATTGGAGCACTAAACTGAACGATGATCTCTGGGCATACCGCTCCACTTGGAAACTCCCTACAGGCTACTCTCCCTTTGAGTTAGTATACGAAAAATTCCCAAAGCTTCCAACTCAAACCAAGCTCTGTACATTGTCCATGGCATGTGACCTCCACCTTGACCTTGATCTAGCACAAAAACAAAGATTGGTAACTCTAAATGTGCTAGACGAGAATCGATTGGTTGCCTTGTCATCAAACGAGTTACACAAGGCACATAACAAGTAACATCATGACTTAAGAATTCGAAAGGTTAAGTACCAACCAAGAGATAAGGTCCTTTATTGGAACCCCATGCATGTACTACAACACACAAAATTTCAAACATTATGGAAAGGACCTTACATTATTTATACAACCTTTCCCTTAGGAGCCATGACAATATACAAGCCTGAAAGCGTTAATAAGAGATTACTGGTCAATGTGCAATAAACAAAACCCTTCTATGAACTAAGAACAGCCAGTGCAAATTACACCTCTAATAGCGGATGACCTCGCTCGTTATTTCAAATCTCTCCCTTTCAATTCAGTCATGGGGGAGATGGCCACCTATGGTAATCATTTAAGGCCCTTAGTTTCTTTTAATTTTTTGTTTTACACATTTTTTTTTTACAAATTTATTTAATTTTCTTTCTTTTTTTTTATGACATTGTTCATACTTTTTCTTTTATTTGTGTGTGTGTTTTATTCATTTTGTTAAGTCTGTTACTTAATAAGTGCTCTTAATGATGGTATGAACTATATTCTATTGGTTGCTAATGTTTGGTTTTTATCATTAAGTTATGATGTCGATACTAAGTTTTGGTTCTTTTAATATAATAGGCAATGAGTCCACATCATCCATGCATCCAAAAATTTCTATGGTCTCTCTTAGCTTGGAACTATACAGTCCCTTTCTTCAAAATAATAAGAACTATAAACGAATTGGTGACTGGGCATTTCTCAAACTAAGGAAGGACTCAATGATTGAAAAGGGTGTGGCCTCAATGGAACTTGATGCATTTGTGTTGGCCATTCTCTTAGGTGCTTGGATGTTTTCTTCTTGAGTTTCCTTACCATTTCAACGTTACCCAATTATCAAAAAGCTAAGTGAATAAAAATAAACATGATAAGTCTTTGTATGGTGTGGTTCTCATGGAAAAAAGAAACAATGAGGATTGAAAGCACATCCCTTAGATGAAATAACCATTTGGGCTACAAGCACTAGTTATGGAACTAAAAACATGTTCCCTCTAACTAAGCCCCTTCCTCGCTTCCTAGTTTCTCCTCTCTTGTTTCGTCAGAATGGTAATGGATCTTTGAGGGATTCATTCTTGTTACTTCAGGTGGATGGATTGGCCGAATGTATTAATGCGAAGTTACTAGATGTGGTTTGTTTGAGGCTGGATTTGAAATGGAATCTACCAAATCACATTAATCATTAAATACACAATGGGTTGTACATCACCTTGTTCTTGAGACTCCATTCCACCCTATTTTTTCCATCATTCTTTCTCCATTGTTCACCTCATTGCCAGTTGTATCATTAGTATATATTTTGGTTGATACATTTTTTTTCTTTTTGGTAAATTCTTGTGGTTACGAATTTAACTTTTATCTCCAATGACATTTCCAGAGCCTACGAACTCTTTAAATGTGGGAATGTTAGGGCATTAAGGGCATGAGCCTACTTTGGGGAGGACCCACTAGCATTCCTCCTTGGTGCATCAGTTAATTTCTTTCCCTTAAACATTTTTACAATCAACCTTATTTTGTTCATTTCCATCTTAACATCCATTTCATCAACATTACAGTTGTCTCTTTTTCTCCATCTTTCTTATTACGTTTCTTTCTTCATTCTATTACTATTGGTGGTTTGCTCTTAGTCATGAGAGTTATGACCCAATTTTTTCAATTTTCTCCTAGCCCCTACACCTTCGGTAGTTACCAATATTATATCTCTAGAATCCACAATCAGCCATACCACAACTCAGCCAATGCACCTTTCACCAAAGCAAGGTATCAACTGCATTGTGATTGATTTACCCTTGCTAATATAAGATTGTGTTGTGTGTGCTGATGGAAATCATACAACAACAGATTGGATCTAGAGGGAACACTTGGAATGGATTAGTGCTGAAGTAGTTATGCAAGGAACCAGATTGATGGCATGCTTATGGATGGACAATAAAAGGTGCAATCTTGGCGTTGGTAGCAACAGACTTCTTCTCTCTTCTCTCTTCTCTCTCAACAGCCAAATAAGGGTTGATGTCAAATGTATAAAGTGTTCACCCTTGTTGTCGGGAACACCAATTTTTTCATGTTTTGTAATGATGATCCATTCACATATCATCCTATTCACCATTAGTTCCATTCAAGTCAATAATCCCATACCTTCCCAATATTTTGTAAGGAACTCAAGGAAGAGTTATTATTCAGTCATAGGGATATGATGGGATGTGATATCGCATAGGCTATGATACCACGTATGTGATATCACAGCACGCCCCCAATTCTATAAATAAGAGGTGTCTCTCCCTTTTTTTCTCCATCTATATCTAAACTTTAGCAAAAATCTTGCCATTTTTCCATTCCAAAGTTAGAATAATTTCCTTGTGCCCATAGTAGGAGTCCCAAAGTAAATGGATCTTTATTTGAGCAAATTCTATACCTAAGCACATCATTGTGTATGGCAATAAAGATAAACTTTTAGATAAACCTTGTAGTGCATGGACTAAGCTAANCCATACACAATGATGTGCTTAGGTATAGAATTTGCTCAAATAAAGANAAAGGACTTAATCTCTCTCAACTCTCAACTTTCATAGTTAAGTACATTCATTACGATCACTTCGAGCACGTGCATTACCCTTGGTAATCCGAGTAACGAATAGCATTTGGTAATCCCAACAACATTGCATTGGTTTAAGGTGTAAAATGGAAAGTGGGAACAGATACTAATGCTAGGTTAATTAAATCTTAGCTACTTAAAGTTAGTTACTTAGTCTATTCACCCTTTCCTCTCTTAGCATAGGCGATAAAAATATAAAAGATATAAAAATCACATGCCTCAAGCTTACTTAACCATACAACCATGACAAATACAAGTAAGCTTGGAAGAACAATGATTGATTAACCTTAGGTGTTCCATAAGGCGTGTAGGCACTTAGTCTATGGATTTCAACTAGATCGCGTGTGTAACGCTCATATTCATATGGTTGAGTGTAGGGGTACCTCACCACTCATCACCTGCAATGGTAAACCTTTTCAATGAAAGATATCAAACCTATGAAAGAGTGTCAGCCTTGAGGAGACAAATCCAAGAGTGGAAATAGGGATAACATGAACCCTTAGACATGGCCTTAGAAAGATATTACTCTTTGTTAAAAAAATGCCCAGGCCATGGGTTCTTTGAGGAAAGGCTAATGTATCACATAATGGATGGGCTCCATAAAAAAATAAGGGAGACCCTAGGGATGTATGCCCTAGGTCAACTATATGAAATACAAACCCATCAATTCCAAGAGCTTATTAAGTAGGTATCAAAATAAAAATGAGAAATAGCTAAATGGGAGAATGTTGAAAAATATGAATGGGACCAAACTCTTGAAATAATAAAGGTTCATAATCATGAAGAGGAGAAATCAACTCACCTCGAGGGGGTGCAACCATCCCCACCTTTGCCAATACTAAAATCACTAGATGAAATCAGTACAAAGATCAACAAGATGATGGAATGGATACATGAAAAACGTGGAGAATATGCAAACATTATTAAAGGGAGAACCACACAAAATAACTTTGACAACCAGAACAAACAAAGGATACAAAACCTAGAAATAGAACAAAACACTATTCGACAGTCGAAAAGAAGGGTTGGAGAAAATAAGGATAGGTGTTCAACCACAAATCATAAGTATCAATGCAATTTTTGTCTATATGATCACCCTAAAGGCCAATGCCCAATCTTGTCACATATACATGAGCATTAGGGAAGAATGCTACATCTAGATTTCATACAAAGGTACTATGCTCAACAACAATGGAAAAACCCCCAATCTTGGAGGAGGACATCGCCAAACTAGCCATACCCTTCATATCACCTAAAACCATGTACTTATTATGTTCAACACCCTATTTCTCCAACTAGATCAACATCCTCTACTTCACCTCATCGTTATCACTCTCTCGAGTATCTTCAACCCATGTCCTCTCCTATGGGATCGCCACCTCATGTTTCTTACACTCCTCCTTATTCTCAATATTCTCCTCCTTCACCTCCTTCTGCATTACCACCATTTATATCAGAAGGTTTTGTTCCATAGCACCAACCAGCAAACATTACTTGTGCTACTATAGTCAATAATAGTGGGAGTTCTCCACAATGTTGAAAGCATCTTTTCTTAGGTATGGACTTAGAAAGAGACAACATGGTTCTGAAACCACTGCATCCTCCAACTCAGCACAAACCCAACACTATGATGCACCTTCCTCTTCAAACTCAATGTGTCATGTTATCTTATCCAAGCCATCAATTAATACTCCAACAACAATGCGGCCCAATGAGTCTAACAACGTGAAGAGACATATCAATCCTTGCATACTGTCTTATGGTCATAGGGGCCATAGTGGGTTAGCTTCTTATCACGTGACCACATCTTATAATATGTCCCAATATGCCTACTTTAATCAAGTGTGTGAATCCCAATTTGGGTACATTCTTGCCACTACACCAAGTGACACCCAATGGTTTGGATATGACTAGACCCCAATATTTTCAACATGCATGGATCCCAACTCTCCATTTATTAATTCTTGCCATGATCAAAGTTTTAATCATTCTAATTAGCAGAATTAGTAAATGTTTTTTTTATGGTTTTACAATTTTTTTTCTAATTTCTCATTTTTCAATTTTTCATTTTATCTTTTTGTGCGTATTCTCTTTTGTGAATAAAACACTCATGTAACTAATCGGTCAAGCCACTGTTTTATGTTATCAAGTCACAAGTGACTAGTTATTTGGATAGTGAGCCCACAACATCCTTCCACCCATTCTATTAATAAGAGGTTCTTTCTTTGGTTATGATGCTATTATTGTTATCATCAAAACTTAAAGTAACTTTGTACTCATTATGCCTAGAGTAAAGAGTGACAAACTAAGAGGGAATGGAAAGGGTGTGACATCAAGGGGACCTGTGGATTCTCTTTCGTGATATCTGTATCTGTTATCATGTAGCTTAGTTGTACTAACATCCTTGTAGATATAAAAAAAATGTGAGTAAAAGTCGTAATAAAGGCACTCAATAAAGGAACTCAATTCTATTCTGGGGATCCCACTAGAAAGACATGTATCCATGCCTGAAGTTTGGTAGCTTCTCCAAATCACCTTTGGAAAAGACAAAGTGCAAAAGTAACTAGAAGACGAAAAAGAGAAAAAAAAAGATAAGTAGAAAAAGTAAGAGAAAAAATCTTAATAAAAATGTACTAGACAAATTCAAATCCCTCCTCCCTTGCACAAAATGCCAAGTGATCATACACCTTACTATCATGATGCTCTTAAGGTTGTCTATCATTCAGATGAAATAATGTGATGTCACTAGTCAGAGGCATTGACTTGGTTTTGATCCTAGAGAAAAAAGCTAATGGTACTTTATTAATGCACAACATTTAGGATTCATTGTGCCTAGGGTAAGTTACCTCACGTCCCAATCCCTGCAATCCCTTCTACAATTCATCTCATCTCATGGTCTAAGTATTTCTAACTTGTGTCTTGTGTGGCATAGAATTCATACCTCATAGTGATGGTACTTAACATGTGTGTGTTTTTTTGCATTTGTGTGAGTTGCATTTAACCCTTCTAATGCCTATGGACATTTTAAGGTGTGATTACACAAGGGCATGATAGGTTGGAACCTACTATGGGGAGGACCCACTTGCGTGACTTTTGTAATTTGTACTTGTTGCACACCACCACATCATTTTATACCCTTCAAGTATTCCATTCCCAAATCTATTCTTTCTATTATTATCATTTTAACCAAGCATTCCTTAGAACCACTAAATGTCATTTTTCCTCATCCATTTTAGAGCACTTCATTGTATGAATCCACTTCATCACACTTTTGGTGCCTCAATTTCCACTTAACCTTACCCTAGAACTTTTGAATCTACCTCAAGTCCTTTAATTTTTTCCCTAAAACATGAAAAATCATCAATTCTACTAAGTACCCTATCTTGGTAGGGACACAATATCAGGTGCATGCTATTGTGTACACTATATCACATCTATAAAAAGTATATATATGGGGCCCCCACACACTACAGAATTCATTTTCAATAGTTGGCATGGGAGGAGTTGTTTAAATTTTCTTCCATGATTTTCAACAATTTGAAAAACTAAATTCAACCTTCAATAGTTTTCTCTTCGATAGTCTAATTTATTTTCTAATTAAACGTAATTAAACTTGGAGTGTTGAACTTAGTCATGGGGGAGGGATACTATAGAACTTATGCATAACTTTTGTGAAATTTGCTATGCCCCGAAGGATATCATAAGGGTGAGTACTATCAAAATTCATGTCAAATTAATTTTCTCCCTTCATCGAAGCCATCTAAGTTATTATACGAGTCACCTAAATAGATTAGGTCTAACATTAAACTTTTAGGGCAACTTCTTTGAAAAATTTCTAACTCTGGAATCACACTAAGCAAAGAATTAAGCATTTATTAAAGGAAATGAGTAACATATAAATTAACCAAATTTCTTTACATAACCTTAGTAAAAATTGATCTTTGTATGATTACAGATGGCCCCTAAAAGAGGATAGCAAGGAGGAACTTCTCAAAGTGCAACTAAATGTCCCAAAAGAAGGCAAAGGCCAAGACCCTCAAGTAGAACATGCAGAGTAGGAGGTCCACTCATTTAGCATTCATCAAAAAACCCCTGTGATAGTGCAATCTGGCCATGTAGAAGGTGATGAAGTTAGAACCTTAGAAGCAGGGAAACATCTTACGCTATCCCCTAAATGTCTCCAAGCCATTTAGGAGAAGCCCAGCTTTACAACTATGATAGTGGAGCTCAATTTTGGGCCTTTCACTAAGTTTTCCCCTAAACCAGTGAAGACTCAACTAAAGGCATCTCCACTATGGCCCATCCTCTTAGAGAGTGGTGATTGGTATTTGGGTGAAATGTATCAATTCTACCATGGCAAGGAGAAAGGCATTGTTGCCAATGTAGGTGGTGTCTCCATTGATTTTTCTACAAAGGCAACTACAAAGGTTCTAAATCTTCCAAACAATGGATCAAAAGTTGCTCATTTGTCCACTCGTTCAAACGCAGACATAAGGAAATTATGCTTGAAACGAGCCTAAGACAAGCAAAATAAAGTTTACGAAGAATTAACCCTAGAAGAGAGGATCTACTTTAAGAACAAAACTTGTCACCTTTTCCCCACCAAAGGTTTAAATAGACTATCTACTTATGTCACATGGGACAGTGCAATTTTGATGGGAAAATTTAATGCAAATCTTCCCAATTTATATCTGATGAAGATATTAAGGTAATTTGAAGAAAGGAAGATAGGGAAGATTGCTTTTCCTTTTCCTTATCTTATCAAAAAGTTTTGTAGACATGCTAGGATCTTGGACTACACAAATAATGTTCCTAAAAAAAATCCTAAAATGCTTCATATGATAAACTTCTCAAACCTCCAACACCTAGGAAAGACGCTGGTGAGCAATTAGAATAAAAGAAAGAGCAAATAATTAGGCCCATTGCACCTCAAACAGTAGGACCCAGCTAACAACAAGAAGCAGGGCCCAAGACACAACCCATAGGTTATCAAGTCCATCAATTTCCACCATCACAATAAGACTATCGATCATCTATTAATCATCTCTGAACAATCATTGAGATAGTCAGTTGGAGAAGCCATGTTGCTGAAAACTTATTCTAGGTCATTGATGATGTCATATAGCCCACTATTTTGGCTAACCCTACAAGTGGACATATTTCATTTATTTTAGGAGGAGAGTCCTAGTGGTCTCAACAGATCTCAAGAAATGCCACATCTTTCTAGGTCAGGTTGGAAACTGGTGAAGGAGCCACGGTGGTGGTCATGTAACACCAGGATGTAGTAGGCACAACAAAGGTGATCACAAACCACATCAAATAATTTCTTAACATTCCTATTATGCCATTGGTAGGTTTCATAGGAGCACATGATGCTCAAGCTTTGCCCGGTCCCTCAATGACTCCTACAGAATATGAGGATACTTTGGATCACTTGCTACAAACAAGATAACTTATGACATCCTTGTTTGACATTCCCCAAGATGTCATTGCATCATAATCAAACCTCATTTCCACCAAAGGAAAATTGGTCATGGCTAAAGTTAGGTCTAAGCATGTAGATGTAGAGATGCAAAGATTGCAAGAAAATCTCATCGTCCTACAAGCTGAATGATAGGATCCTTCACAATTTATTGCAGCTGACCAATTAGACATTTTTAGAACTAAGCAACTGAATAAATTGTTGGAAGAAAATAAAAGGATGGCAAGGTAAAAGGAATAAGCTGGTTTGTATGTTTCAAAAGCATAGGCTCAGACATATGCACGTGTTAAAGCTCTCAAAGCCTTACAAGAGGAAAATAAATTACTTATTGCAAAAAATTTTTGGTTGACAATAGTTCAGAAATAGAAGAATATTCTCGAAGAAAGTTTCCAAAAAATGTGAGAACAACTAGTTTGGGTCAACCAAGACATGAATCACTCTGCCAAGGAGAATATAATCCTCTCCATGAAGGAGGTCTGCACCATCTAACAAAAGATGGCTATAGAAATAAGCGCGTGAAAAAATGAGGCTAGAAAGCATGAGAAGTTAAAAGAACACTTCCATAAACATGTGAGAATGTACAAGGAAATCATCGAAAAGGAGATCTATATGGCTAAGGCCCATATTAACTCTTTCAGTACTCAACACACTAACTGGTGAGCCATATTGGATACTTATTCCTTCTTCCACCAAGTAGAATTAAAAATATAGGACCTATAGATCAAAGATCTTAAAGAACACATTAAGTTAAGAAATCTGTGATATGCCAATTTGGCCATGTTAATAGCAAGCCATATGAAAAGTAAGCTTGAGAAGAAGGTAGTTGCCACCTATGCTAAATATGAGATAGAGTTTGCAGAACATAAGAAGACATTACAAATATTAGAAGTAGAAAACTATGAATTAAAGGTGGTTAAGGATAGCTAACAAGGTCAAAAGGACGTAGCAGTAGATTTGGCTAGATGGCTTATAGATTATCAAGAACTCAAAGACAAAGCCAGAGCCTATGAGGAGGAATGACAACTATTTGTAACATGGTATGTCAATGATAATAAAATGTTCCCATAGCTACCTTGTCCGTGGGAAGTGCCAACTCCATCTAGCATTAGAACATCAACATGGATGGTGCATGATCCTTGGACAGAGGATGAAAAACTTTAGGAGCTTCTTCAAAGGCATCCATTTTAGAAGCCTAGAGCACATGACAAAGGAAAGGTGCCCATGGAGGATCCACCACCCCCAAGAGGCACATGAGTTCCAAAAAATTTTTATTTTATGTTGGTGTCCAAATTTTACTTTGTCTAGTCCCACACTACAGCATGAAATAGTCCATGGTCATTTAATAATTCGATAACTACCCACTATTTGTAATCAAATGAACTTGTTCCTCATTTTATTTAACTTGAGGATGAGTTTTTATTTAGTCATGAGGGTATCATGAATCATGGTTTGCTAGGCCTCGATATCAAGTACACGATATCGAGTACAAAATATTGCATATTGGACATGATATCATATACATGATATCATGATTCCTATTTTACCCTATAAATATAGCACTCAGGTGCACAAGGGAGGAGGTCATTAGAAAGTCTTTTAGTCAGTTTTTAGTTTTCCGTTCTTACAGTCAGTTTTAGTGTTCTTTCCAAGTGCATGCCCCCAATGTGATACTTGTAATAATATGGAACCTTTGTTCGAGTGTGATGTACTTGGACATGCACATGATTAACAATAAAGATTGAGATTACTCCATCATTGTAGCATTTACTTAGCTTTTAATTTTAATTATTTATTATTTATTACTATTTTCTTAGTTAATATTTATTTTATCATCATTTACTACTCTTGTTATTAATGCAGAATGAGTATGCCTTAATCACAAATATTTAAGTGTAACTACATGTTAACCCAATAGCGTATCAAGTAGTACTTTGAGTAATGTGTTCTTGGTAATCCTAGAAGTAGTACACGAAGTCCAAGATGTGTATGGATGATTACAGATGAATGCTCATCGCACTTAGGCTAGCTTAGATCTTATTTCCTATTGCCCATTAGCTTAATTGAGTTATCTCTTATTTTCCTTTGGAGTATCATAGTAGTAGGGATCACATCATACACCTCACTTTGGACTAAACTGTACATGACAAAGTAATTACTAGTCTAGCTGGAAAGATAGCAAACTGTGATCAAATTATAAGTATCTAGGTGCCACAACTAGTGCATCTATAGAGTTTGAAAAAATTTTGTGTACACACTCATATTCATATGGTTGAGTGTAGGGGTACCTCTCCACTCATCACCTACTATCTAGAATTTACATTTATCTTCCACTAAGATAAAAAAATAACAAGGTGAGATCTACAAGATAACATTTTGTTACTACCTAATGAGGAAGATTCATCAATTCTCATTATTACATTGCTGAAGAATGAATTAGAAGCTATTATGAATGAATACAATAATCTTGATGAAATGTCCAAATCATACAAGACCATAGAAGTCCAATGCAAACAAGATTATTATATGAACACTTGTTATGAATTTCCCAAGGAAAAACACATTTTCATCCTACTAATATCTCAATTAAAAAAGAAGGATACTAATAAAGGATAAGAAATGTCCTATCATAAACATTAATTCAACTTTAACATCAATGAAATAGGAAATCTATGAATACACTTAACCTTAGCTAGCAACCCAGAAAGATGTGGAATAGAACTCAATACTCAAAACACCTCTAGATCTAGGTCATGTGGTAACTAAATAAGAAATAATTAAGGAGGTTATAGGAGGAAAACAAGCTAGCATGGCTCTTCTAGTTTTCCATCTTCTTCTTCATCCTTATTGTCTAGCTCTAAAAAGGATGACCATAGACTAGGAGGAGATGCCATATATAGGAAATAATATAGGCTACCTAGCAAAGGTGATAGAGGAAACTAGGACAGATAGCCAAGTAGAAATAGAGATGGACACAATGAGATAGAGACAAGGATTGAGATCATAGACATTATAGAAGGTATGGAAGAGAACATAGAAAGAGTCATGACTATGATGAAGATTATGATGAATTAAAGGACTATGATGATTCTTTACTGGCTACAAGGAGCATGGATAACATTAGGAAGATTGTTTGAATCCCAACTAGGCATCAAAAAGAAAGTTGAATCAAGTAGATGGATATGAATAATTTTTTTAAATGCACAAAAGATTATAACATCAATTCACAGAATCTCCTACAAACCTTTCATAATATCTATACCTTGTAGAAGATTATAACATAATGTCAAGTTGTTTCTAAAGATACTTATCAAAGAAGTTGTAAGATGGTATAGACTATTAGAACTAGACTTCTTTCATCAATGGAGAACAATGTTAAAGCTATTTCATGATAAATATCATATCTACTTAAGAGTGTTTAACTTGAGAAAGTAAATTAATGAATGAATATAAGGGAATCATGATTCCCTTAATGTGTCATGGGAAAATATTACTAATTGTTGCACAAGTGTTCAAGCCATGGATTTTTTCAATGGAAATAATTGAGGCATATCATAGATTGGCTATGAAATAAAATACATAAGACTATTGGGATCCATGACCAATGAAGACTTTCAAAAATACAGGTCCATTAGATCCAATAGTTCATTAAACAAGTAGTCAAGGAGGAAGGAGATCTCAAGAAGAGAGAAAGTAACCCATCCCTTCACAAGATAAATGTCCATACTTATGATAGGAAAAAAGAAGAATATATAATGGAGTACATAATTCAAAAAAAAACCCTTTGCATATTTAAAAGTTTGTTTTAAAAATAATAGCTAAGGTTGAGAAATGTGGGACTCTATGGATGAAAAATTTGCATCTAGATTCAAGATAGTAGAAGAGAAGATAGAGTAAGCACTAGTAAGAGGGAATGAAAAGAATAAGAAGAATGAGATAGCTAAAGAAATCACAAGTAGAAGAAAAAAACTACTAATCTTGAAGATGTTGCTAATCACATTGGGATAGGTAGAGAATGTGGTAATCACAATTATTGGGTGTTCATATAGAATGAATTTTCTAGTAATAAATGTGAGAAATAGCAAGGGAGAATTACCTATCACCATGGAAAAATCTTTTCTTAGCACAATTAATACTAAGATTAAATTTAGAGACCTATCATTGGAGCTTACTATGAAAGATGAAGATATTAAAATAGAAAAGTAAAGAGTTAATTACATTTTATAGAATGACATAAGGTGTAGCTACATGCAAAATATTTGGAGCATTAAGAAAATAAACACTTTTAGCATGTAGAAATTTCATAGAACAAGCATGTATCCAACAATGCCTAGATGCAACAACCATAATGCAGGAAAACACCCAGTGCCTAACTACCAAATAAGAATGCAAGTTAGATTTGTGTAAGAAACTAGCAAAAAAGCTCATCAACTCTTATGTGGACAAGTTGGATGAGATGGAAGAAGTGCAACAATGACTATCCTTAGAAGATCATGTTCAAGAAGAAAACATTGAATGGAAAAAGTTGTAGATTACCAAAAAATAAATGCAAGAACTAGTAGAATAAAAAATATTACCAACTCATTGGAATTAGAGGCTTTTAAAAGTGATAAAAAAATGGCCAATGGTCTTTGCTTAGTCTCATGATAAGATCACTAGCCTTGATCTACATGTATGTAAACACTACATATATATATAGATCGAATAATAAAGTCAGGACACCAACTACAACACAAGTTGAGTCCCAAATTGAAAGAGATGGTGAAATACTAATACTGCTACAGTTACCACTACCACTATGGCTACCCTTGTTATGCCAAACTCCCATAAGAAATTAATTAATGTTAGAGTTGCCCCAATCCCAAAATGAACCCACGGTTAACCCCAAATTGAATAACTCTCGCTGAAACCAGTCCAGCCGGGATTTTCATTTTGTTTTATTTTTTGAGACTTTGAAACAAATGAGATGAAAAATTGCATGGGTGTTTTCTAAATAAATATAAACCTTTGGCTTCCACAATATAAAACCATATATTATATTTAATTTTTTATGCTCTATTATGGTCACTAAGGAGACTGGGTGGGAAAGCTTAATCTTTTTAAGAAGACGTACGTGGGTTTGAATTTACACGTAGTATAGAGGCTAGCTAGCTGCTAGCAGTTTTGGTGCTTCAAATGTGGGCCCGCTCAGCCCAGTATCTAGATGGGAATATATAAGTGAGGATTGTAAAATTACAGCTAACTGTGGGGCCCACTACTATTGTTGTCTTATCGTTTTGTGCTGTGTTGGATGCTGCAACAGCTTAGAAAATACATTTTTTCCATATATGTCTTGGTGGTGGTCTACTCCTTATGATATCTATGGCTTCTAGCACTTTTCTTAATTGAAAATGAAACCTCATCATATGATCAAGCTCCCATCCAGAATGTAAAGGATGACTACAAGATTTGCTAGACTCTCCTATTGACTGCATCGCACAACATTCTTCCAGCCCTCAACTCCTCACAGCACTCTACTCGTGTTAGTGCTTCAAATGAAGGAGGTGCTTGATACAAAGGATATCCTTCCAACAAAATTATCATCCTATCTTGAAGCCAACCAAAATAAATGGATGACAATAAATTCTCTGACTTGGTGACACCTAATCAAGAGACAGTGGTTCGAGACCACAAAACACATAGATAACGAAGGAGATAATAGAAGAGCAAGATTTCAATGAACAACAGATAACATAGTAATAGGATAATATATATATCATATGTAATCATGGGGATACAAGTATGGAACTTTTGAATACAAGGACTCAGACTTCACACAAGGACCTAGGACTTCTAGTGCCTCTCTCTTATTCGAAACAACGTGAGACATTACTATTTATAGGATTCTTTAGAAGCTAGAGGATTCTGTTACACACTTTATTTTCCTTGATCTTATCTTTTTTGGATAAGAGAGGGATTGCTTGGTGTACAAGCCACGCCAATGACTCAAATCCTTATCTACAACTAAGGCATACAAGCCATACCTAAATAGCTTTAAGGATAGCCTTATGAACCAAGAAAATATTTCCACGTGAACGGATACAATCAATGAATTCTTTAATAAGCTTTGAGAGTTTGGTGAGGATTCCTATTGGAGTGGATGACATGTCTTCAAGTTTTGACAGAGGTGGTGGCTTTGGCACCATGTGTTCATTATCGTACTAGGTAAGTTCTTGAAATAGATTGATGCACTAGAAGGATAAGAATAACTTTTCTTCCCATGCTAGAGAATGTAAGATTGTAGATAGATAAGCTCTGGCATTATCATTAGCGAACAGAGGCCTTCTAATCAGAATTAAATTATCTAAGACTTCAGCGAGGGTTAGATGCTACAAAATCTTTGCTTCGAGATGACTCCATCGTAGATTTTTCACAATGCAATTGATCCTTCCTATCATATTAATATAGAAATATAAAGTTGGATATTATTTAGGAGGACTTATGGAGGATTCTGTATAGGCCACCATCTAACTCGTTCTTCCAGGGAATGTATAGGCCATGTTTTCCATTCTTCACTATCTTGCAACGGATTCTGTAAACTACTACTAGATTCTGGCTGTAATATGTTGGCTTGTGATTTTAATTCCCATGTTCAAGCATCAGAAAGACTATTAGTTACTCTTGTAATTATTTTAATTGAAAATTGATATTAATCTAGCAAGAATTACCATCATGCAAACCTCTGCAACTTTGGTGAAGGAGTAATTCTTCTTTTTAATAATGTTGTCAGATTAGAGGAATTGGTCCTTAGAATGAAAGGTTTAGTAATCAGATGAATGTGAAATTTTTCTAAACCATGAATTGCTGCTAAAATTTCCTTCTCAGCAGGCCAATAATTTAACTCATGTTTTTGAAAAATACCTGATGCATATGCACAAACCTCTTTAGTTTCTCTTGAATTGCTCATTCTAAGAAGAACCACTACCCATGCATCATAACTTGCATTTTTGTTAAGAATGAAAGGACCCTACAGGATTGGATTTAATGGAGGCAATGTCTTGCCTTCATTTCTAAGATTCTGAGCTTGCTTGGTTGCTTCAGATGTCCATTGAAAGGGTTTCTGATTCTTGCACCATCTGATTTCCTTTGTTTTATCAGAACACTTGGCAATATGTTTTGACACATAATTAACACATCCAAAAAATATGAGACACTAATATTTGTTTGCTAATTTTTTAGGAAATTGAGCTATCTTTTGTAGTACATGTGTTTACATGAAGATCTTTCTTTCTTGAATGTTTACACCAAGAAATTTAATGGCTTCCTTTCCAACCTGAAACTTCTTTGAATATTCTGAAAGACCTATGTCTTGTTTTTCACATAATTTTGCAAAAACCTATAGATGTGTTGCATGTTGTTGTGCTGTATCAGAAAAGACTACAAAATCATCAATATAATTTACAACAGAACCTTGATGCTTGCCAAAGATTAAATCCATTCATCATTGGAACTGAGCTATGGCATTTTTCAACCCGAATGGCATGACTATCCATTCAAATAGACCTTGAGGAGTGCTAAAATCTGTTTTATGAATATCTTCTTCATTGATCTTGATCTGGTGGTAACTGCTCTTTCAATCGAACTTGCTAAAAATTATTTTTGTAGCTACTTTTTGGATTAACACTTCCTTGTTGGGAAGGGGCCACTTCACTTCAATTGTAACTACATTTAAACAGATGTAGTTAATCACCATTCTAGATCTTTCTCTTTTTATTTCGGCATGATTCCGAACAATGAAACTTGCACAACAATAATTAGATTGGGATGGTCTAATCAATCCTCTAGACAAAAATTCTACTACCTTCTTTGCAATTTCTTCTGCATATTGCTAATTTAAAACAATTAACTTTGATTGAATAGGAATGTTATGTACCATAAGAATATGCACCTGTGGGTTGTATTTCTACCAAAAATCAATGGGATAATCACAACAACATTTCTATAAAGCTTCAAAATAGCTGCTTAATAATCTTTCATCTTCATTGTTTAAGTTTAACTATACTTTTTTCATCAGTTGCACTCTCGCATACTTCTCTTTTGCTAATTCTTCTAATTCATACTGTCTAAGTACTTGTTTTAATGAAGGATTCTTCCTATTGAAATTCTATCTAATTTTCTCATGTTGGTCCTTATGAAGCTGTGCAGGAATTCTAGTGAGAATTATCTTTGGCCTAACATCTTGCTTTGGTGAAGTACAAACTATCATTTTTGAACCAACTGTATATGGACCTATGATGTCCATAAAATGTGCTCCTAACCCAATATCAAATCCACTGTCGGATATCTAAACAAAATTTGTACTACCCATATACTCATCATTTAAAGAAATAGGAACATCAAATGTAATATGTGATAGTTGCCTAACTCCATTCATTGTTTCTAATGTAACCTATTTATGTGTCACCCAGTTTTCTAACACATCTTTGTGACAAAAATTCAATGTTGCTCCTGTGTCTATGAATGCTTGATAATTTCACCATTTTTCTTTACCTTCTATTGCAACTTTTATTGGTACTAATAACACACTATGTAAGGAAAGAAAATGCTTAATTTGGTTATGCAATTTTGGATCTACCTTCTGCTACTTGCTTGTTGCATATTTTACTTCAGCCAAAACTGGAAATTACAATACGAAAGTAAAGAGTTCCTTGCATTTCATAGAATGACATAAGGTGTAGCTACATGAAAAATATTTGGAGTATTAAGCAGATAAATACTTTTAACATGTAGAAATTGCATAGAAAAATCATGTATCCAAAAATGCCTAGATGCAACAACCATAATGCAGGAAAACACCTAGTGGCTAACTACCAAATAGGAATGCAAGTTAGATTTGTGTAAGAAAGTAGCAAAAAAGCTCATCAACTCTTATGTAGACAAGTTGGATGAGATGGAAGAAGTGTGACAATGACTATCCTAAGAAGAGCATGTTCAAGAAGAAAACATTGAATGGAAAAAGTTGTAGATTACCAAAAAATAAATGCTAGAACTAATAGAATAAAAAATATTACCAAGTCATTGGAATTAGAGGCTTTTGAATGGCCAATGGTATTTCCTTAGTCTCATGATAAGATCACTAGCCTTGATCTACATGTATGTCAACATTACATACATACAAATCAAATAAAAATGTCATGACACCAACCACAACACAAGTTGAATCCCAAATTGAAAGAGATGGTGAAATACTACTACTGCTATAGTTACCGCTACCACTACGGCTGCCCCTGTTACACCCAACTCCTACAAGAAATTAATTAATGTTAGAGCTACCCCAATCCCAACATAAACCCAAGGTTAAACCCAAATCCAATAACTCTCACTGAAACTAGCCCAACTAGGATTTTCATTTTGTTTTGTTTTTTGAGACTCCAAAACAAATGCGACCAAAAATTGCATTGGTTTTTTCTAAATAAATATAAACCATTGGATTCCACAATATAAAACCATATATTATATTTAATGTTTTATTCTCTATTATGGTCACCAAGGAGACTGGGCGGGAAAGCTTAATATTTTTAAGAAGATGTACATGGGTTCGAATCTACATGTAGTGTAGAGGCTAGCTGGCTACTAGCCGTTTTGGCACTTCAAATGTGGGCTTGCACGACCCGGTATCTAGATGGACGGATATAAGTGGGGATTGTAAAATTACGGTTGATTGTGGGCCCCACTAATATTTTTCTCTTGTCATTTTGTGTTGTGCTAGATGCCACAGCAGCTTAGAAAATACATTTTTCCATATATGTCTTAGAGGTGGTCAACTCCTTCTGATATCCATGCCTTCTAGCACTTTCATTAATTGAAAATGAAACCTCATCGGATGATCGAACTCCCATCTAGAATGCAAAGGATGACTACAAGATCTGCTAGACTCTCCTATTGACTACATTGCACAACATTTTTCCATCCCTTAACTCCTCATAGCACTCTACTCGTGTTGGCACTTCAAACGAAGGAGGTGCTTCAAACAAAGGATATCCTTCCAACAGAATTATTAGCCTATCTTGAAGCCAACCAAAACAAACAGATGACAATAAATTGTTTGACTTGGTGACACCTGATCAAGAGATAGTGGTTCGAGACTACAGAATGCATAGATTACGAAGGAGATAATACAAGAGCATGATTTCAATGAACAACAGATAGCATAGTAACAGGATAATATATATATCATATATAATCATGGGGATATAAGTATGAAACTTCTGAATATAAGGACTCAGACTTCACACAAGGACTTAGGACTTCTAGTGCCTCTCTCTTGTTCAAAACAAGGCGAGACATTCCTATTTATGTGACTCTTTAGAAGCTAGAGGCTTCTGTTACACACTTTATTTTCCTTGATCTTATCTTTTTCAGATAAGAGTGGGATTTCTTAGCGTACAAGCCACACCAATGACTCAAATCCTTATCTAGAACTAAGGTGTACAAGCCATGCCTAAATAGCTTTAAGAATAGCCCGATGAACTAAGAAAATATTTCCACGTGCATGGCTACAATCAATGCATTCTTTAATAAGCTTTGAGAGTTTAGTGAGGATTCCTACTGGAGTGGATGACACATCTTCAGATTTTGGCAGAGGTGGTGGCTTTGGCACCACGCATTCATTTTCATACTAGGTAAGTTCTTGAAATAGATTGATGTGCTGGAAGGATAAGCATAACTTTTCTTCCCATGTTGGAGAATGTAGGATTGTAGATAAATAAGCTCTAGCATTATCATTAGCGAACAAAGGCCTTCTAATCAAAATTAAATTATCTAAAACTTCAACGAGGGTTTGATGTTGCAAAATCTTTACTTCGAGACGACTCCATCATAGATTTTTGACGATGCAATCGATCCTTCCTATCATATTAATAAAGAAATCTAAAGTTGGATATTGTTTAGAAGGACTCATGGAGGATTCTTGAGGGAACATTGTGGTTATCTGTTGACATGATCTAACTCATTCTTCCAGGGAATGTATAGGCCATGTTTTCCATTCTTCACTATCTTGCAAAGGATTCTATAAACTGCTACTAGATTCTGGCTGTAACATGTTGGCTTGTGATTTTAATTCCCGTGTTAAAGCATTAGAAAGACTGTTAATTACTCCTATAATTTTTTCAATTGAAAATTGATATTGAGCTAGCAAGAATTGCCATCATGCAAACCTCTGCAACTTTGTTGGAGTAATTCTTCTTTTTAATAATGTTGTCAGATTAGAGGAATCAGTCCTTAGAATGAAAGGCTTAGTAATCAGATGAATGTGAAATTTTTCTAAATCATGAATTGATACTAAAATTTCCTTCTCAGCAAGCCAATAATTTAACTCATGTTCAACTTTAGTTTCTCTTGAATTGCTCATTCAAAGAAGAACCACTACCCATGCATCATAACTTGCATTTTTGTTAAGAATGAAAGGACCCTACAGGATTGGATTTAATGGAGGCAATGTCTTGCATTCATTTTTTAGATTCTAAACTTTCTTGGTTGCTTCAGATGTCCAATGAAAGGGTTTCTGATTCTTGCACCATCATTTCCTTTGTTTTATCAGAACACTTGGCAATATGTTTTGACACATAATTAACACATCCAAGAAATTTGAGACACTAATCTTTGTTTGCTAATTTGTTAAGAAATTGAGCTATCTTTTGTAGTACATGTGGTTACATAAAGATCTCTCCTTCTTGAATGTTTACACCAAGAAATTTAATGGCTTCCTTTCCAACCTGAAACTTCTTTGAATATTTTGAAAGACCTATGTCATGTTTTTCACATAATTTTGCAAAAACCTACAAATGTGTTGCATGTTGTTGTGCTGTATCAGAAAAGACTACAAAATCATCAATATAATTTGCAATAGAACCTTGATGCTTGCTGAAGATTGAATTTATTCATCATTGGAACTGAGCTATGGCATTTTTCAACCCTAATGGCATGACTATCCATTCAAATAGACCTTGAGTGCTAAGAGCCATTTTATGAATATATTCTTCATTTATCTTGATCTGGTGGTAACCGCTCTTGCAATCGAACTTGCTAAAAATTATTTTTGCAGCTACTTTTCGGATTAATACTTCCTTGTTGGGAAGGGGCCACTTGACTTCAATCGTAACTGCATTTAAACAGATGTAGTTAATCACCATTCTAGCCCTTCATCTTTTTATTTCGGCATGATTTCGAACTATGAAACTTACACAAGCATAATTACATTGGGATGGTTTAATCAATCCTTTAGACAAAAATTTCTTTGCCATTTCTTCTGCATCTTGCTGATTTAACAGAATTAACTTTGATTGAACAGGGATGTTTTGTACCATAATAATATGCGCTTGTGGGTTGTCTTTATCCCGAAAATCAATGGGACGATCACAACAACATTTCTGTAAAGCTTCAAAACAGCTGGTTAACAATCTTTCATCTTCATTGTTTAGGTTTAACTGTACTTTTTTCATCTGTTGCACTCTCCCATACTTCTGTTTTGCTAATTCTTCTAATTCATACTATGTAAGTACTTGTTTTAATGAAGGATTATTCCTATTAAAATTCTATCTAATTTTCTTATGTTGGTTCTTATGAAGCTGTGTAGAAATTCTAGTGAGAATTATCGTTGGCCTTACATCTTGCTTTGGTGAAGTACAAACTATCATTTCTGAACCAACTATAAATGGACCTATGCTATCCATAAAATGTGCTCCTAACCCAATATCAAATCCACTGTAGGATATCTAAACAAAATTTGTACTACCCACATACTCATTATTTAAAGAAATAGGAACATCAAATGCAATATGTGATAGTTGCCTTACTTCATTCATTGTTTGTAATGTAACTGGATTATGTGTCACCCAATTTTCTAACACATCTTTGTGACAAAAATTCAATGTTTCTCCTGTGTCTATGAATGCTTGATACTTTTTTCATTTTTCTTTACCATCTATTGCAACTTTTATTGGTACTAATAACACACTATGTAAGGAAAGAAAATGCTTAATTTGGTTATGCAATTTTGGATCTACCTTTTTATGCTTGCTTGTTGCATATTTTACTTCAGCTGAGACTGGAAATTACTTTGGATAAGGAGTGATTAAAACTTGTGGTACCTTTTGTGTGATCTTTGCTGGAAGCTATTCATTATCTAAACTTTCTCTAGAATGTGCCTTTTGCAAGGTTTCTCTACACCCTAGTGTTGAAGAGATACTGGAATCTCGATCACCAAATAGATCTTTAGACTTTAAGTTAGGTGTTACCCAATCATCACTTTCCGTAGGCCACTTCTCTTCTTCATTGAGCCATTGTTGGACTTTGGTTAAGTCTTTGAGAAGTCTAACTCTCGAAAATCAGTTAGTTCTACCAAAAGATAATTCACCTACTCCAACTATGTTAGAAAATCCACAACCATTCACACCACCACAAGAAGCTAAAACAATTTTTAAGGATTCACGAGACCGAGTTCTTTTAGAAAAGATCAAACAACTACAAATTACTAAAGAAGGTAAAAATCCTAAAGTCGAAGCTGCAAAAGGAGAAGGTCTGTCATCACCAAAAACTCCTAAATCTTAGAAAGATGAAGAAGAGTTCAATTGTCAGCAACACATAATTATGGCTAGAAGAGGTTCTAATCCACCATGTAAAAGGCCTCCATTCAATCCACCTCCAGTATTTTCAACATTTCAACAATGGCTGGCAACCTCCATTCCGGTAATAGATATTGATTTTCTACCACCAAAGGAACTACTCCATGCAATCCATTTATGGATAGACCAGCTAAGGACAACAATGCACATGTTAAATCTCAATGAGAGAACAATCATTGTTGGTGCTTTTACCAGAGCATCTAGTAAAATCCAACACTAGTGGAAAAGTTCAAGTCAAGAGCAACAAGAACAAATTATCAACACAGGTCTGCAAGGTGTGTTTTTAGCATTGGTTACTGAATTTACAGTAGATCTATCTACTAATTTGAGATTAAAGGATAAGTTATTATTAAGTCAAAGAAATTTGCATGATTTAAGGTATTTTGAGCAATTTAGTGTTGAATATTCAAATGAAGTTGATAGATTAGCCTTGCACAAAGATTAGATGATTCCTTATTTATATTTAGGAAGGTTTCCAGCCAATTTGGGACAAATGGTGCTATACAAAGCTTTAGAAAAGAATGTTGACCTGTCATTAACTTACTTTGCAAATATTTTTCACATGGTTAGACAAGAATTAGAGTTTGCATGTTATCATGTTCAATTGCAAACATTGCTTCCATCTACATAAGTATGTGCCAATTTAGATGGTGTAGATGTTTTTGGAAAACCTCCTTGAGCTCCCTCAAGAAATCCAGGAAAGAGATTCTCAAGGCATTTTCACAAGAGTACTAAGCCAAGGTTCTCACATCGCAAATGGCGACCATCTTTCAAGCCCAGTTGTAAGCAATTTTTGTAAAGTGAAGAAAAGGTCCATTTTCCAGAAACAAAGTTACCTATTTTTCATGTAAAAACTAGGGACATTACACACATAAGAAAGGTGATCAATGGATTAAAGCATTCTTTGAGGAGTACATGAAAGATTGGGAACAAGTGCAAGACCCAGAAGTAGAAGATTCTATAGAAAAGGTGTATGCTATTCAACTGTTATTAGATGAAGAACAAAGTGAAGCCACTAAAAGTAGTAAAGATGAAAGTGAACAATATGAAGAAGAAAAAAATGAATGAATTAGAAGCAATATGATGCAGCTAGCAAATGACTTGGATGGTTTACAGACATCACCGTAGAAGTCCTAAGTCCTTTTGTGAAGTCCGAGTCCTTGTAATCAGAAGTTCCATACTTCTATCCCCATGATTACATATGATATATATATTACCCTATTACTATGCTATCTATTTTTCATTGAAATCTTGCTCTTGTATTATCTCCTCTGTAATCTATGCATTCTATGGTCTCAAACCACTATCCCTTGATTAGGTGTCACCAAGTTGGAGAATTTATTGTTATCGATTTGTTTTGGTTGGCTTTGAGATAGGATGATAATTCTGTTGGAAGGATATCCTTTTTTTGAAGCACCTCCTTCATTTGAGGTGCCAACACGAGTAGAGCACTGTGAGGAGTTAAGGGCTGGAAAAACGTTGTGTGATGTAGTCAATAGGAGAGTCTAGGAGATCTTGTAGTCATCCTTTGCATTCTAGATGGGAGTTTGATCATCTTCTGAGGTTTCATTTTCAATTAAGGAAACTACTATAAGCCACATTTAGTTTTCTTAAATCCATGCATCTTTTCCAAGAGGAGGTTTCACCAATGTAGTTTGGTTGAATAGGATAACCATTTCCTCTCCATCCTCTAGCATAGATCTTGTTGGTAAAGCTAGCATAGTTGGTCCTTCCAACCCATCTATAACTTGTACATATTTTCTAAGTGTAGCACACATCATTACCACTACAACCTACATCACACTTTCAGTTGCAATTTACACTATTTTCCAGCCATAACCTCTTTACATATTGAACCATTCCACTTGCTAGAATTTTCATTTAAAAAAACTTTTAAATATAAAATTTATAAAATGAATTTAGAAACTAATAAACATGTCATTCAGCCACTCAACCATCTTACCCCTCAACCTAATTAATATGGCATCTAACCAAGATGTTGTGAGGGTCTATGACCCTAAAGACCCTACTATGGATAAACATAGATGGTTACTGAGGTTGAGAGGGTAGAGCCTAGATTTTGTAGTCATCAATGAAAATTGTTATAATTTCATCTATTCCAAGATCTAGGTGGGCTTGCTCATTCCATAGGAGGAGGTAAAGTTCAAATGTGAATATGAACTTATTCAGCACAACAAGAAGGAATACATTTGTTTCTCAGATGAAAAAATACCACTATCCAATGCCCACACACGCATTCTATATCATTTGATTAAGATGGATGAACAAGATAGAAATTTAAGCTCTAAGGATCAACATGAGGAAAAATATGAATTTGAGGTGAAGCCCAAACTAGAAAACTTCTTAGGAAGACTATTCCAACAATTGGCTTCCCAAGAGACTGTACCCACCTTGGTCTCTCCTACCTCCTTTAGGAGGTAAGTCCCTCAGCCTTCATTTCCTATCTACCCAACCATGTTTGGGATAACACCTATTATAGTGGTGCATCAAGTGCAATCAATGCCCTAGATTACACCCATTTTCTCATCCATGTCTTTTGCTACATAACATTGATTAGCTCGGCCATCACTAGTAGTCCTTACCACCACTCACTCCTTCTCCATGATAGTGGATTCCATGATGGGACCCCGAATAACCAAAATATCATTGATACCCTTTGTTCCTCAAGTACCTACTCCAACCTCTTTCTTGTTCTTTGGTCCCCCTACAACTATAATGACTCAACCTCTTCCTTCAGTGCCATAACCCATTGCAAGGTCATAGGCCTCTCAACTCACACTGCAATTATTTGTACAAACTCCACAACTTTCTAGGATGTCCTAAGACTTGGAACAAGCATTTTAAATGATCCAAGATCTTACAGAAGAGTTATAGAAGCTTAAGGCCTCCACAAATCAAATAATGAAGATCATGGACTTCTATCAAGATGATCCAATCAGTCTTATCATCCAACAGATAACTCTTCCATTTAAGGATCCTCATACCTTAATTCACTAAGTACAATGGTAAGGGTAACCCTAATGAACACATTACCACATTCCATTATGAGTTTTTGTTATTTCAAACTTTTTTGCATACTATGATGAAAATATTTCCCATGTCCCTAATGGGGAAGGCTCTAGATTGGTATCTCTCATTACCCAGATGATCTATATCCTTGCTTGAGGACTTGATATCACAATTCATTAACCATTTCAAGTATAACATGAAACCTAATACAAATCTTGACCAACTAATGAAGGTCAAAAAGGACCCCATAATCCTGTCAAGATACAATAATTGAATGCTCTTCTTAATGAGATTCTTAAACCAGTAGCTAAAACACATCTTCTCACTATATTCAAGGGAGAAGTTAATGATTCCATTAAGTCCAAACTCTACTACTTAGACTCATGGTCACTTAGCAAGGCCTTTTCTCAAATAAAGGAAATAGAGGATGTTTCAAAGGCTAGCCATGATGCCACTTATGTTGCATAAAAGAATCAACATGCTTAGAAAGATAAGGAAAGAGGTAGGAAAAATAGTGTAGTCATGGCCATTGTGTCCAAAGAAACCAAAAGAACACAAGGGCCTAGAGAAAATCAATCCAAGGTGGCCATTTTGTCACTATAATCAACTGCTAGGTCATGACACCAATTTCTGCTTGGCCCTTAAGAATGAACTATAGAAGATAATAGATAATAGGCAGTTAGTCCTTGATGCCTCTAACCTAGTTAGACCACAAAACTAATCCATGTAGGTCTACAAGGACTCATTGAATGCCAACAACATCCCATACACTATAGTGACATTCAATATAAACAATGACTCTATCCTTGTGTATTGATTATCTATAGTTGCAATGATGAAGTAGATGCCAAGGATATTTCCTTATCCTCAAGGAAATTATAGATAATCCTCAAGCATGAATAATATTATCCAAGTGGGTATTCTCCTCAAACTTAGGAGCAATATTACTACTATTAGTAAACTTACAGTCATGGGGAATGCTACCGCCTAGGCAACAGTATCCCCTACAAGCAACCAAACCCTTATGACAATTATGTTCATTAGCATGTGTCTTCAAGTGGTGTCATTGTTCATACATCTTCACATTACTATGATACAACTGAATACCATAGGACCACTATTTTATAAGCTAAATTACTTATAATTTCCATGAACCTTTGCAAAATCCTCAATATTCTCATACTTTTCTTCCTTTAGTACCACCAAAGAATAGTTCTATAACCACAAAAGAATGCAAAAGGAACTATTCACTTGTAGATGAATGAGAGTGCCAGTAGCTTTGAGTGCAAGTCTAAAAAGAACCCTTTCTTTAGGACATTTTCCATGCTTGTAGAGGGAGCTAATGGACTTGTTAGTTCATCTAATCTAATGTAAGAACTTATATCTATGGTCATAGCTCCAATTTCAACACCCTATAGAATTTCAAATGAGCCAGGACTACTTTCAATATAAAACCTAAATGTCAATAGTATCATGCTTACTCATGTAATAAGTAGTTAGATTAAAGTCGAAACCCTTCCTCTAAAAAGAAAAAACATGGAAAGTCTCTTAATTTATTCACATATTTCAAAATTAATCTAATATCTTAAGAAATATAAAAGGCATGGAACCTTCCACCTCTAAAGAAATGCAACATTAGATTGAAGTTTACTAATCTATCCATCACTATCACATTGGGATAGGTGGAGAATGTGGTAATCACAATTATTGGGTGGTCATATAGAATGAATTTTCTAGTAATACATGTGAGAAATAGTAAAAGATAATTACCTATCACCATGGACAAAGATTTTCTTAGCACAATTAATACTAAGATTAAATTTAGAGACCTATCATTGGAGCTTCCTATGAAAGATGGAGATATTACAATACAAAAGTATATAGTTCTTTACATTTCATAGAATGACATAAGGTGTAGCTACATGCAAAAGATTTGGAGCATTAAGCAAATGATGGGACACGATATTTCATGGGCCACAATATCGCGTACGTGATGTATCGTATGCAATATCGTGTCTTCACCTACGATATCATGTACGCAATATCGCGTCGTGCTACCAAATCTATAAAGAAGAGGTAGCTCTCCCTTGTTTCAGAATCTAGATCTAGACCTTATCCAAACTCTTGCAATTTTTTCATTCCAAAGTTAGAGTAATTTTCATGTGCCTGCAATAGGAGTCCCAAGGTGAACGGATCTTTATTCGAGCAAATATTGTACCTGGGCACAAGTTTGTGTACGAAAATAAAGATGAAATTTTTGGATAAACCTTGTAATGCATAGAATAAGCTAATTAGGACTTTATTTATTGTTCATCGGTTAAATTCTTTATTAGTTAATTAAATATCTCTCAACCCTTCTCTCCTAGTTAAGTGCATTCAGTACAACCACTTCGAGCATGTGTGTTACGCTTGGTAATCCCAGTAACGAATAGCATTTGGTAATCCCAAGGTTGAATTGGTTCAAGGTGTGAATAGAAAATGGGAACAAATACTAATGCTAGGCATTAGAGCTTAGTTAGTTAAAGTTAGTTACTTAGTCTCTTCAGCCTTTCCCTCATTATCATAGGCGATAAAACATAAAATATATAAAAATCACATACCTTAGACTTACTTAACCATACAACCGTGACAAATACAAGTAAGTCTGGGAAGGCAACAAACGATTAACCTTAAGTGTTCCATAAGGAGTGTAGGCACTTAGTCTATGGAGTTCAACCAGATCGTGCGTGTAATTCTTGTATTCATATGGTTGAGTGTAGGGGTACCTCGCCACTCATCATTGGCATCGTTGCTGGGGACTAAGTTGTTTGTGCACTAAGTAGAACATAGGAAATCATTCACATCATTGGAAAGCTTAAACGGACCCTTAGGGTTAATCAGAAGAAAAATCAAACAACGGTCAATCAACATGTTGAATAAGAAACAATGTCTTCTTCTTCTCATAAAAGCACTTCACCACCTAGGGATCACAAAAGAGACAGTCAGCAGCACAACATACGTAACCTAGATCTACTAGTTCCTCAAGAGTACCGAGTAGTGTATACTCATCACGATGAGTATATACTGGATTTTACCTTTATCCTCCATCAAGATGAACAACTACGTTGGTGAGACTTGCAAGGTAACATAGTGTAACCCCTAGATCGGGCAGTCCCCAACATGCTCCTTCGTGCTCTTGCACAGATAGAAATGATGCAGCTATACACTGAATACATTGCAAAAGATTATAACACAAGGGACTACCATCCCACGGAAGTGCAACATCAACGTGACTTGTGGCAAGATAGTTGTCACACATCATTGAAGGAAAAAGGACCCTACAATGCTTTGCCTATCATAAGAGAAATTAGGGGTGGTGAACCTATCTTAATAGGTTCTCCATAAAATGATGTTCCTCCTCCTAACGATAGTGAGGAGGTAGTGCATCAGAACCTTTGCTCCATGATACACAACCCTGGTTCTAATGCCCATGCACACCAAGTGTTCAATGAGGGGACACAAATGCATGATAAGGGTGACCATTCTAATCATCATCATGATCGGGATCGGGATCACTGAAGAGAAGGTAGGAGACATTGCCATGGTGATGGATCTCCTTCTTCTTCCCTTTCATCACACCATTCACCCTCTCCTTCCACATCAAGACGCAGTCACAAAGAGGACAATAGTGAAGATAAGCGTAAGAAAAATGAGAGACCTTGACGAGAGAGTCGAGAGTGAGGATGAGGGTACTCTAGGGAGTTAAGGCATGAAAGAAGGAAAAGTAGGGAACCACATAGGCATCATAGACATCATGAGAGAGATGATCATGATGAACCACTACTAGTAACCTGGAGTATGTTAGACATTACGGAGGCTGTTAGAATACCTACAACGCATCAAAAAGATAGTTGAATCAAGAGACTAGAGATGAATAATATCCCACAGTTTCAGGGGGGATACAATGCTGATCTGCAAAATCACTTATAGGCATTCCATGATGTTTGCACTTTGCAAAATATTGAAAACTAGTGGTAGAAGTTAAAGTTGCTTCCTAGGACACTCATAAAACAAGCAGAGAGTTGGTATCAGTCCTTAGAATTGGAAACAATTAGGAGATGGAGTATAATGCTAGAATTGTTTAACGATAAATATCAAACGTACTCCAGAGTGTCCAACTTGTGTAATCAAATTTAAGGATGGAAGCAAGGTAATCACGAGCCCTTGGATGCTACCATGGGCTGATATTATGCATTGCTACATTGTTTCCCAAGCCATGGTTATGCACAACGAGATCAACTCCACCACCTCATAGATGGACTAAGACATGAAACTAGGAGAACCCTTGGGACATATGCCAAAGGGAGATTATCTGAACTTAGGTTCCATGAGGTGCATAGATTATTGGAGCAAGTAGCTAAAGAAGAAGGTGAGCTATGGAAAAGACAAAGCGTGAAAGTGTACAATCACAATCCTTCCCTTCGAAGAGGGGAGTCAGATTCTACGATAAAGAGGATGAGTCATCACTCAAAGAGTTGGTGAATAGAAAAATCTTGCCACTTTAGAAATTAAGAATGGAAGTGTCAGCTAAGGTAGATCAAATATGGAACTCCTTAGATAGTAAAATTGAAATCGTTCTAAAAATTGTAGAGGAGTCTAAGGAGGAGTGAAGTAGTGACCATGATAAGAAAAAGAGGAGAGATTCAAGCCATGCACGTGACAAGGGTAAGGAAAAAATGACTATCACTTATGAGGTTTTGGATTCTAACATGGATAATGATGATGGATGCGAGATCTACCAATATGACCATCCTAAGGGATGCTGCCCAATAATCTCACATCTGCAAGAGTCCAGGGTGTATGCACTCAACCCAAGACTTAACAAATGGCAAGCACCCCGTTGATTACCTTATCCCCAAGGTAACCCAAGGCAGTTCCACCAACCGTTAACATATTATCCAAGTGGAACTCTGCCACAAGCTATTAGGCAACACTAGCAATGACAACACCCACAGTCATGGGGGATGCCACTGCCTAGACAACAATACCCTTACCAGCAACCAAACCCATATGGCTATTATGTGTAGCAGCTGATTCCTCCAAGTGACTCTATGGGTCATGCAACTCCACAATGTCACTACTAAGTTCAGCAGTATTTTTAGACTCCATCTCCTAGAAGGGATACTCCACATGCATACCATCCTCCAAATCCATCCACACCCCTTATGTCGGTAGCTCCACCACCAACCACTCCAACAATGCCAAGGGTATTTCCCACTCAACTACAACAACCTAATGTCACGATGGCTTTCAATCATCAATTCTCAGTTGCTCTTGACAACCTTATGCCAGAAAGACCTTTCTTTAGAACCAACAATCCAACCAAGCCCTCACTCTCACAAGTAGTTGGACATCTAAACACCTTCGTACCAAATACGGGTTCGGGACCCCTTTCAAACCAAAAATTGAGCCCAATGCACACAGTTATGTTAACACATACCGTTACTGACTAGATTAAGGTAAGCCACCTTCCCAACAAATTCTCTAATCTTGGAAGCCCCCTAATTTATCTCCAAGTCACTAGGAATGAACCTCATAAGGCTCTTCTTGACTCAGGCTCTGGAGTTAGCTTAATTTCACAAGAATTATATAAAACCTAGAACCTGCCTCCACTCAAGAAGAGAAATATTCTCTTAGAGTTGATTGACCAGTGCATCACTATTCCTTTGGGACAGGTTCAGGACATTGTTATCACCATGGGTGGTTCTTCATACCCAACTAATTTCCTGGTGATCCAAATAAACAATGATAAAGGAAACTTCCCCATAATAATGGGAAGGGCATGGCTGAGTACAATATATGCACACCTACGAATCTGTTATCTTTCCCTAGAAATATCCAAGAAAAATACTTTTGGAAAGATTGAGAAGAAGAAAGTTCCATGCATCGCATATAGTAACACAAGGTGTCATTATGTGCAGAAATCATGGGTAATGCGGAGTTTAACATTGCCTGCATGCAATCGGTGTGCACAAGACATTGACATAGAAAAATTCCTATATGTAGCAGCCACACAACAAGAAAACACCCATTGGTGGATAGCTTATTAAGAGAGCAGCTCGGTAACGTGCATGGAACTAACTAAGGGGATAACTAGTGCTTACATTGAAAGCACAAACACACTAGAGCAAGTTTGTTACCAACTTCCAACCTTTAACTCTGAAAATATTAACTAGGGGAAGTTGGATATTTGTGAGGAATTTAGACAGGATCCCCTAAATCTAAAACCATTTCCCACTAATTGGGAATACATGACCCTTGAAAATAGAAAACTGGTAATCATCAATGCAAAACTTGTCCCCAACCAAAAAGAACGCCTATTGAAAGTAATAAATAAATGGTCAAAAGCATTTTCTTGGTCATATCCTGAGTTAACTGGAATAGACCCTAGGATATTCCAGCATAGGATTTACATGGACCCCTCCATGAAGCCTCAAAAATAACCACAGAGGCGATTGAACTTGAAACTAAAAAAATTAGTAAAAGAAGAGATAGAATAGCTTATCAAGGCTGCGTTCATATATCCCATTGCTGATAGTGAATGGGTTAGTCCTCTAGTAATTGTTCCTAAGAATGGAGGAAAATGAAGGATATGTATAAATTTTAGGCTACTGAACATGGCAACATTCAAAGATCATTTTCTGTTATCGTTCGTCGACCAAGTCTTGGACACTATAGTGGGGCATTGCTATTATAGTTTTCTGGATGGGTATAGTAGATATAATCAAATACAAATAGAACCAGAAGATCACACCAAAACAATATTCACCAGTCCTTGGGGAACATTGACATATAAGAAAATGCAATTTGGCTTGTGCAATGCCCCTACCACATTCCAACGTTTAGTCCTAAGCATATTTCAACAATAGATAGGAAATAGAGTGGAAGTCTTTATGGATGACTTATCCACTTATGGGATGAGCTTTGATCAAGCCTTGGACTGATTAGAGCAAGTGCTAAAATGATGTGTTGAAACCAACCTGAAGCTCAACTGGTAGAAAATCCACTTGATGGTTCAAGAGGGCATTACATTGGGGCATAATATTTTACAATCAAGAATAGAGGTGGACTCGGAAAAGGTTAAATTCATCGAAGCAATCACCCGACAACCAGAAACTATCAAAGACATTTGATCATTCCTTGGACACATTGGCTAGTACAGGAGATTCATCAAGAACTTCTCCAAAATTTCCAATCTGTTGGTGGAATTAACGAAGAAGGATGCACCATTTGAATGGACCAAGGAATGTGAACGAGCATTCCAAACTCTAAAACAGAGGCTTGTGGAAACTCCCATTCTACAAGCCCCTGACTAGTCCAAACCATTCCATATCATGATCAATGCATCTAATTATGCCTTAGGAGTTGTACTTGAAACACCACAAAATTCTGAGCTTAACACTTCTCTAACAAGAATCAAGCTAAGTCATGATGCTCCCCAGCATGACTGAAGTTTGAGGACCTCACAAATAGCTTCAAACAGAGTAGAACTTAGCAAGAAATGGTTTCCTGGGATCCACAGAAGACTACAATGACATCTAGCATTAAACTTGACAAATATTGAGCTCAAAATACTTGGTTTTCACTAAGTATGCATCCTGTACGCTCGCCTATACATGCCTAGTGTACAGCCCAGCGTACAACAACTTTTGAGCCCCAAAAATGAGCCAAAACATGCCAAAATTGAGTGAATGGACCCCGTAAGACCTTCCCCAAGGTCCCCAGTAGCTCTTAGGCACCTAAAAATCAAATTTTGGGCCCCAAATGATGGGTTTTCATTCCTACATGCTGGCCTGCGCGCCCAGCATACACCATCAAAAATGACTCAAAACAAGCATCAAACAGGGATATTTTCACTTAAAATCAACTATTAGAGGTAGGGAAACTATTGGGAATCATCATGGGTATCTGAAAATCAAGTTTTGACCTCAAAATGATGCATTTACATGTGTGTACGCTGAGCATACATACTCTGCACGCCCAACGTACAGCCTAGGGTGCACCAACTTTTGAGCTCCAAAAAATCCTCCAAACAGGCTAGAATTGAAGCTCTAGACCACCTATGACCTTCCCAAGATTCCCTAGTAGCTCTTAGGCACTTGAAATTCAATTTTTGGGCTCCAAATGATGGACTCTCATGCCTGTACGTCGGCATGCAGCACACTGGCATCCTGTACGCTAGCATCCTACATGCTGGCATCCTATACGCTAGCATCCTATACGCTAGCATGCAACATGCTGGCATCCTGCACATTGGCATCTTATACATTGGCATCCTGCACGTTGCCATCCTGTACACTGGCATGCAGCATGCTAGCATCCTATACGTTGGCATCCTGCACGCTGGAATGCAACATGCTATACAATTGTAATTTTCTATGCACTCGGACAACGCAGTCACATGTCATCCGACCCAAAATCCTCTCACCCATGGCCACTCATACCCTTCCAAATCAGAATCCAATGCCCAAAAACCCCATAAAAACACCAATTTTTCACTAGATTAGGGTTGGCAATTTTGGGCAAATAGGAGACAAAAAAAATAAAAGAACCAGAGACACTTAGAAACCAAAGCAAGAAACCATGTACGTTGGACTTCAACCTTGCATGCTAAGCATACATCCTTCATGCTGTGCTTGCAACTGAATTCAGCAAACCATCATCCCTCCGCATCCACCGAGGCTCTTCATCCACCTTGTGTAAGATCCACAACTACGTTTAGACTAGTGCACTGTAATCTACATTCTTTTTATAATAAAGTTTGCTTTATCCCTAGTTAATATTTGTTATAGTTTGCATCCATTTTTATCTGCATCCGTGTTTATTTTCTTGCATGTTTATATCATGTTTTACTTTTATCGCGCTATTTACGCATAACCCAGTGTATTTCACATCAGCATATGTTGGAGAAATCCTTGTCTAATCCGTGTGCGGACCATCCAAGGTACTCTACCTTTGTTTGTTCCAGCTTGTCCTCAAGCAAAGGTAGAGTCTTCTATGTCTATCTGTAGATCTCTTGGTGTTAGTTTCGTTCCAGCCCTACACTGATGATTTCAGATAGTACAGACAATGGCGCTAGAAGGAGGGCCTAACTTGTTTTTTGTTTAATTGAAATACTAATCACATTACCTGTCCAAACATAGTGTTCACACTACTACAGTGTTTACGCTGCTATAGTGTTCACACTGCTACAATGTTTATGCTGCTACAGTGTTTATGCCTCTACAGTGCTTCACGCTGCTATAGTGTTGATGCTGCTACAGTGTTCACGCTACTACAGTACCACTACAGTGTTTTTTTCAACAAAAACACACAAAACACATCCGTTTTAAAGCTGAATTCACTAAAATTTTCACGTAACATCAAGCCGGTCTAACTACTGACTACCACCAACATGGATCACCTTACCCAAGCATGCATCACCATGGAATCATCCCAAAACTCCAGTGCACGTGCCTTCATAGTCCCCACACAAGAACAGTATAACTACATCTATGTGAAGATTCATGCCAACCTTTCCATTGACCACACAGAACACGAGGCAAAATGAAACTTCAAGCACATATACATGGGAGGTCATGAATTCACCCCGTCTGTATATGACATCATCCTCCTTTTTGAGCCTCACCATCGATTCATCTCTCAACTCTTTCTAGCAAGGGGCCAAAACACACGGCGACCCACTGAGGAGCACCCAAACCAACATGATGTAGATGACTTTGAGGCACACTCTGAACCTGAGGATTCATACCACACCCTCAGTCCCCATGGCTACATGAACCCATCATTACACCCTTCCATGGGACAGACGGTCACCCACCAAGCCTCAACGAGCACACAAGCACCGGTGTCCCAACATGGACTACCCACATCCACATCCACCCAGTACATGCTACCAATGCAAACGCATGGGACCACTTTTCTTACATCAGCCCCACACATCTAGGGTGTCACTTCACAGTTTGTGGCTAGGCAAGGAACCATACCCCTTATTCAACAACCCACCCACTTCAACGTGCCACACCCCACAACCAGAACTCTCAATGTTGCTCCACAGCAGCAACTAATGACATAATCTCCCCAACCAACTAATCTGCCTACCGCTCAAGAGTGGGCAGAAGCAAAAAAATGGATGCAAGCATTAGCTGAAGAGGTAAAGGACCTCAAAATGGCAAACATTGAACAAGTTAAAGTACTAGACTTCTACCAAGATGATCCAATTAGCTCTTTAGTGCCACCATTAGCTTTACCCAAGGGAATCACACTCCCACAGTTAACCAAGTACAATGGGAAGGGAGATCCGAATGCTCACTTAGTCACATTTTGATTAGAAACTCTATTGCTTCATGCTTGGCCCCACGCAATCTTGTGCATGTTCGCTATATCCTTAATGGACATAGCCTTAGACTGGTACTGAGCCTTACCTTGTAATTCTATATCCTCTTTGGAGGATTTGTTACACCAGTTTGTTACCATGTTTAAATATAACCTAGAACCTAAAGCAACACTAGACACTCTGATATAGGTGAAACAAGCACTACTTGAGCCTGTGCAGAAGTTCATCCAGCAATGGAGTGCAGCCCTTAACGAAATTCATGAGCCCATCCCTGAAACATATTTGCTTACAATTCTGAAGGGAGCTCTGAATGACTTTGTTAAGTCAAAACTATACTACCTAAGCACTCAAACGTTGAGCCAAGCTTTTGCGCAGATCAAGAACATTGAACAAGCTGCACAAAACCACAATGACCTCACCTATGTGGCTTACAAGAACCAACACATTTCCAAACAATAGACAACAATGGAAACTATAGCCGCAAGCACAAAAATAACAAACAACAGTACCAACCCACCTGCAACAACAGGGGCCACCCCAAGGCCCAACTTTCAGCGCAAGGATCGCTCTACGTACACACCGCTACCTGCGCGACCTTCTGAACTACTAGAACAACTCCTTAAAGATGGGAAAATCCATTACAAACACGTAGCGGAGAATGATCACTGTCGACATGATAGGTACTACGAACTACTGAGGAACCCCACCTTAGTAGCACCAAACGAGCCGTCGGTTCCATGACATTTCAAGTTAGACCAATTCTGTCACTACCACCAGATGTTCAATCACAACACTGACACCTGCTATGCATTGTAGGATGATCTACAAGCAATGATGGAGTGGGGCCAACTCAATGTCAACACCCTAAATCAACCCAACATAGAAAATGACCCCTATGTCATAAAATCCATTGGCATAGATAGTAAGCCTAAACCTATGCGCCAACCTTTTGTGATCCATGTTCCTCCCAGCAAGGCAGCAATCCCCTCCACCTCAATGAGCAAGGGGCCTCCCATCATCATCAAGGTGCCACATAGAGCACCGACGATACATTTCTTGGTCAAGGTACCACCACCTCACACATCTGCTAAGATGTTAAACTGGCAAGATTCAACGCAATCCCGAGCACCGAAGACACCCTTTGTGGTCAAAGTACCACCATGCTCATCTGCTAAGATGTTAAACTAGCATGATGCACCAACCGCAAGTGTAAAGAAACCTTTCATTATCCAAGTTCCACAACAAGCTAGTCAAACAATAACAAGACCTCCCAAACTATCATTTATCATAAAGGTACCACCACACGATGGCCCCTCACCTACCTAGAGCCCAATCGTAGGAAATGTCTCAACCTCTTCTCTCTCAAGAGTCAACCTTACCAACAACATGGGTAAGCCTACCAAATGGCAGCAGAAGAGAACAAATGAACAACGAACACCCATAGCCAAAGCAAAGGCCACACCAAGCAAGCAAAAATCGAATGTTGGGATCCTTGCCCCTAACCCCAAACAAACTACGCCCAAGCCCTCAACCGATACAGAGGCAACCAACACAACGACAAATAACATAGACTTTGTAGCTACACTAGCCCAAGTGAAACAAATGCTCAAACAAAAGAACACAACCATGAGTTTGTATGACCTGGTCATGACATCATCAGCCCATCGCGAAGCCTTAGCGAAAATGTTAGCATCCATTCCTATTATAGAGGACATCCCTGCTAACATGGAATCCATCCGTGCAATGATTTCACAACACACACCACAAGAATTGGGTTCAAACACCTTAGTCTTCCTCGACGATGCATTTAAATTCAACCCTGAATGGGGGGAGGTCACAACAGCTCCATTGTCGATTAGCATACGTGTTGGGAATGTACCATTCACAGAGTGCACGTTGATGATGGTACGACAACAAATGTGTAATGATGAAATATGTCGGTAGCTGGAAAATACAAAATAAAAATCCATGTACATAGTCTTAACCACGGATCTGTGTGAGAGCTGTGCTGGAGAAACCGAATCCGCAATGCCCTGAACGGTCTTGTCAATCAGACAGGGACTTACTCAATTAGTAAATCGACGAATATTGTAGATATTCCGTGGAACAATCTGATTTGGTGAATCACCAAAGGAGAAGAAAACAATATAGATAACAACAACGTCAACATGACAAGAAGGATCAAATTTAAGGAAAATGCACAATTCCAAGATCTGTACTTTGGCCCGAAAACTAGGTATATTGCATACAAATTTTCAATGGAAAAGCTCCGCTTATCTTGTGCGAAGCATACACAAAATAATAAGAAAACTATTCAACAAGAAGTATCCAATGGAGCTCGATCTACCTTGTAAGCCAGAGATGGGATGCAAGGAAGGTCAAGCTCTGACGTCTATCGATCAAGTATTTCCAATCAATAAAACTTGCAAACCGCGCCAGATGATCTTTCGATCTCTGATCTACTCCTTTTGCCTTGGGTAGTCTCTACTCAAAACTACCAATGATCGCCAATGGAGAGAGCTATTTTTTTGCCAAAGGACTGATCACTCTTGCTGCCAATGCTCAAAAAAATGTCTTTTATCTCTCCTAAAAGGTGATGCTGCCAAAAGTTAAAGATGGTAGTGGGCTTTGTTTCTTCGCCAACTGGAGTATTTATAAGTTTGACAACATATGGAGAAAGCATGGCCTTGATGACACGTGTCCTGAACCTTCAAAATACCATTGACCTGGTAAACTTTATGTTGAAATTGGCTACGTCATGTCACATTTTGGGAAGGGGAGCAAAGTACGCTATCGACCACTTCCGCCAAAGCTGCTTCATGATTACACCCAATACGCTCATCAGCGTATTGTGCGTGTGGATAGTAGATGTGTAATTGCTTTAGCCTGCTTTATGCTGTATTACACTTGTTTATGCTATGTCGCGTGGCAAAGCGTAATAGAGTATGGGAGTAGTTGAGGCCAACTATTTTACACTTATTTACACCGCAAAGCGTAATAGAGCGTAAAAATGGTCAACTTTACAACGAATTACGCTTGTCCACGCTGCATAGAATAATAAGCGTAAAGTGACCAATCTGCAAAGAAAAGAAATCAATCTGCAGCTCTTCCTTGTACTCTGACTTTGTCTTCTTTGAAGCTCGTTACGTTGCTCTGCGTAACGGAGCATAAACTCGGCCCTGAGCAAAAGACCTATGCTACAAGTTTTAAACTTTAAACTTCATCAAAACTGCCAAAGTAAGTTGCTTTCTGATATCGAGCTATGCTAAACAGAATTACACTGAGTGATACTACACTATGTTGCGTAATGTAGCGTATAGAGAGAAAACAAAGTAAGTATAAAATCTATGAGAAATTCAGAGACTTGATGGTGCGCGCCTCTTTGCTTTGTTCTATCTTTTGAATTGCTATCACAAACTTCTGCCCGAATTGTGAATCTTTGTGTGATGCTAATTCACAATTTCTACGGTGTTTCAATGGCCCCTCTTTGTCGACAGTTAGAGGGCTTGCTCGAAAGATGTCGACAAAGAATACGAAACACTGGATAGGTAAAAGTACCAACAACATTCATCAATGGTTACACAAGTGTCACCCTATCAACGGAGAAGTGCAGAGCTGTGGGAAATAGAGGATAGAAGGATATGGGAAGGAAATTTTACAGAGGTAAGAGGAAAAAGGTTCGGGGAAGACGCAAGTAAGGTTTGGAGAAGACGTAAATGTGTGAATATAGTTCTTTTTCATGCATAGGAACTTAGGCTTTCTCCTGCGATTGCATTTGCATGGAGTTGTGCCGTCATTTTGCGGATGAAGGGGATTACTTAAATGAATTCTGTTGCATCTACATGGCCTGGGTGAGATGTGTTTCACCCATTTTGCCGACCCATTTTTTTTGCCTCCACTAGATGAGTTGCGTTGAGCCAGTTTATTGACTTAATTGTAATGCAAATGCGGAAAGCGTGTGTTGTGTATGTACATTTTTCGTAAGGGAAGCAGATGGTGGAGATGTAGGGAAGTAAGAACTAAGGGTAGGATTATGGAGAAAATAGGGATGCACTCCTGAGTGAATAGGTTAACCTAAGTGGCCATCTCAAAGCACTGTCTGTACCTCACTACTCAGATGAATGCACCTTCGAACGACATCCTCGTAGCAAGTAACCTGCAACCAGAGAGACAACCAGAGGACACCATTGCTTGGTTGAATCATCAGAGAGGTTGTTGAAACAAGTATCGTTTGGGGCGAGATAGACTGAGCAGGACATGAAGGAAGTACTGTAGCACGAGGCAAGGGTCTTCACTGTTGATGCTCGGCCCAGTATATCACTGCCAAAGATTATCAGAATCATCGCACCCGAATAGTTACGCAAAGAACCAGCCAGGTGAATCTGTGAAGCTAGAGCCTGATAGTGATGATGAGTGGAGATCCCCAAGGTTGTCTTTGATGAGAACTGATTTGGGGCTCCGATCGGTGAAACCAAACTCTTAGAGGTGCCACTGCTGCAGCGGGGGCCGTGGTGGCATCTTTTAGGGGTTAGTAGTATGCCTTTCAGCACATTTGAGGAATCAGTAGAATGCCTGTGAGGTCGCGATGCTGGGACTATCCCAACATCCCATCCCATTTTTTTTGTATCCACGCAGAGACGATTACGCTCACTTGATTTGCATGATGGTAGCCTGTAAGTCTTAGTTTTAAGTCCTAGTAGACTGTCGTTGCTGGTTTTAAGTCTCAGCAGACCATAGTCCCTGTTTAAAGTCTGGGCGGACCAAAAAATGCTAGTTTTACATCTTAGCGGATGATGGTAGGGCTGATTTATGGTCCTAGTAGACCGTGCTATGGATGTCGGTTTCATGTAGTGACCTAGGGACAAATCTGTGCTAGTTTCATGTTTCAGTAGACGGCTACTTACCTGTGCCAGTTTTATGTCCTGGTAGATAGTCGACGCCAGTTTAGCATCATGGCGGACGCATGCGGAAACTACCAGTTTTTTGTCTTGGCAGACCTGTAAAACACTGCTAGTTTTACGTCATAGCGGATGGTTGCAACTTGCTAGTTTTACATCGTGGTGGATGGTTGTTGCCAGTTTAGCGTCATGGTAGACGCATGAAGGGAATGCCAGTTTTAAGTCATAGCGGACGATTGTAGCCAGTTTAGCATCATAGCTGACCAATGTTGCCATACCTGATATTAACACTGTATATTCACTTAGATGTAGTACTGCTTCAAATATATATGATTTACAGGATTCGTTAACTCGTTGCCATTGATATCTGCTAGCTTGAATGTGCCATTTCCATATACATCAGCTACCAAGAAAGGGCCCTCCCAGTTTGTAGAGAATTTACCTATTGGTTCACGAATGGCCTTGAGAACCAAATCTCCTTTCTTGATAGGATGTTGTTGAAGATTGTGATGGTGCTTTTGCCTCTACTTATCTTGATACTTTTCAATGGTATCAAGCGTCTATATTTGCTTCTCCTCTACTAAATCCAAATCCATGATCCGAGACTTGATGTGTTGAGCCTCATTTATAATTGTGGAGAGGACCATCCGCAGACAAAGAACTTGTAATTCAAGGGGCAGCACTGCCTCAGATCCATAGACTAGGCTATAGGGCATACTATCTGTAGCTATTCTGCATGTGGTACAATACGTCCATAGCACATAAAGGATCTTTTCATGCCACCGTCTCTTGTTGCTGTTGAGCATTTTCTTGAGTAAATTGATAATGACTTTTTTTGTTGCTTCAGCTTGACCATTCGCTTGTGGGTAGTAGGGCGAGGAAAAATATTGTTTGATGCCAAGATTTTGACAAAAAGATTCGGTTTCTAGACTACTAAACTGTGGCCCATTGTCGGTCACGATAGTCATTGGGAGGCCAAATCTGTTTACAATATTGTCCAAGATGAAATGATAGACCTATTGAGATGTAATTTTCCGTAAAGGGATGGCTTCCACCCACCTCATGAAGTACTTAGTAGCTGTGATGATGAAGCTATGACCTACGGAAGACTTTGACATGATGGGCCCTATGATGTCTAGTCTCCATCGTTGGAAGGGCCATGTGATCTGGTCGTATGTAGTTCTGTAGGCAACACATGTATGAGATTTGCGTAACATTGACACGTGTTGCATGTTTTGACCTTTGTAAGACAATCGTTTTCCATGTATGGCCAGTAATACCCTAAGTGACGAATTTTAGAATCCATGGCTCATGGTGCTACGTGTCCTCCACATAACCCCTCGTGGACTTCACCGACTATATGTTGTACCTGATCTTTGTTAACACAAGTAAGCAGTACTCCATCAAAAGAGCATCTACAGAGGGTACTGTCTCCTATGATGATGTACTACCTAGCTCGCTTGCGAATAGCATCTTTCTGCATGCATGTTAACTCGTGCGGTGGTTCGTCATGCAAGAGGTAAGCTTTAATGTGATCATACCACTCCGGCATTCTATCCTCAAGTAGTGAAGATATTTGTGCTTCCTGAGTGATAAGGTCTGTTCAATCTGTTATTAATGTGGGACAGGTGTCAAATAGGTGCAACAGTATGTTTAACGCTAACGTAGCCAGTGCATCGACCAGTGTGTTATCATTATGGGGGATGTGTTGGGCATCGATGGTTGTGAACCACTTTGGAAGATCTTTAGCCTTATCGCAGTAGGGCTGTAAATATGCATCGAATCACCCCTAATTTCCAGATGTCAAACATCAAGTTCTCTGGTAGTTAATAATCCCCTGAGGAGTCCCTCGTACTCTTCCACATTGTTCATATAGGGAAAGGTCAAGCAGTAAGCATGAAGACACACATCCTCAGGTGATAACGTAATGGCAATGGCGTCACTGCGGCCTCTAGTGGTTGAAGCTCTGTCAAAATATAAAGTTGCTTCGGGGCCTGTTAAAACAGGGCTTAAACCATGTACATGTTCATCTAGAAATTTAGGCTCTATGGTTGCCTGACTGTCAATAGGTGATGTTATTAATTGGTCAGCTATTGCTTGGCCTTTCGTAGAAGATTAACCAATGTAATGCAGATCAAATTCTACCATGATAGCTTTCCAACGAGCTATTTTACTACTTTCATATAGATTATGCGTAATGGCCCTAAGGATGTTATTTTTACAAATGATGTTGACCAGACTACGGAAGAGATAGTACCTACATTTCTTTAGCGTAAACACTAACGCTAGGCAATTACACTCTACTTCGTTGTACCTCGTTTCGTACGCACATAGGGCATGACTCAAGTAGTAGATGGGTACTTCTGACCTGTCGCTTCTCTTTTGACAGATTAATGCAGCTAAGGCTACATCTAAGGTCACAAGGTAAATGTAGAATGACTAATCCCTTTGTGGCAGGAATACCGTTGGCAAGCATTGAAGTTCCTATTTTAGGCTATCAAACACACGTTGGCAATCATCTGTCCACTCGAAATTAACACCTTTCTTAAGGAGATGTTGCATAGGTTGTAGTTTATCTGTTAATCTTGAGATGAACCGCCTAATAAACTGTAATCGTCCTTGTAACCCGCGTAATTGCTTAAGATCTATGGGAGGCGTTAACTTGGCAATGGCTTTAACCTTATCAAGGTCTACTCGTATGCCTGTTTCTGATACCACAAACCCTAACATGCGTCTAGTTTTGACTCCGAATACGCACTTCTTTGGGTTGAGCCGGAGGTTGAATTTGGAGCATCTTTTAAGGACTAACTCCAAGTCCTCTGAATGATCTTCTGATTTCATAGACTTAACAACTATATCATCAACATAATCATTCAGTAATCCTAGGAGGTAATCACTAAAGGTGTATGTCATAGCCCGTTGATACGTCGCTCTAGTGTTTTTCAATCCAAAAGGCATCATGGTATAGCAAAAGGTCCCCCAGGGCATCATGAATGTTGCAGTTAATTGATGTTCTGGGTTGGTGCAAATCTGATTATAGCCTGAAAAGCCATCCATGAAGGATAGGAGCGCATGCCTAGCTATTGTATCAATTAGCTAGTCGATACTCGGTAGTGGAAAGTTGTCCTTGCTTGTGGCTTTGTTTAAATCTCGGAAGTCTATACAGATGCGTATACTTCCGATCTTCTTTGGGACAACTACAATGTTAGATACCCAATCCGAGTAATCGACCACATGGATGAAACCACGCCACGCAACGCCTGATATAGTTTGGTGATCTCATCACGCACTGCTAACATGATTTCTGGTTTGATTTTTCATGCTTTTTGCTTAATTGCTTTGATATGTGTGTCTAAGATTATGTTATGTTGAATTAACCTTGGATCTAGTCCCGGCATGTCTTCAAATGACCATGCAAATACCATGACATTGTCCTAGAGGACCTATTTTATAGAGTCATGCATTTTCTGGTCTAGTAGAGAACTAGCCTTAAGAGTTTTGGACTCACCTTTATGCGTAACGATAGAAACCTCGCTGAGGGGATCTTCGGTTATGTCTCCAGCCTCCAGGTCTAGCGTGCGCGTCGATTGTTCTGGCCATTCTGGAGACGTTTCCGATGTGGCTATGGTTACGTCATCAAGGNATTGTGAACAACCTGTAATTAATGCTACTCGATTATGAGGCGATAAGGTGTAGTAGTTTAACGTCATTTTGGACAATGGCACATGCGATATCCGCTGCATTAATGCCTTGATTTTCGGGTTCCATCTTATACTGATACCAACATTTTAGGAAATTCATGTTTTAATCGACGATCAAGTCGGTTAATCTCTCATATAAGTAGGTAGTTCTTTTTGAAAACGGGCTATTGGCTATCGCAAACTTGAATTCTCAGCTGTCGCAGAGAGAAGAAGAAAGAGCAAAAGATTGCAGCGTGTTATTTGCAAAGGCGTGAAGGTGTGAAGACTACAACAATGGCGCTAAAATTAAGAGGGAAGAACATGAAATTGGCTAAGATAGATGAGGTACAAGGGAGCCTGCAGCGTACTTCACAGGCTTTGGTTGAAGTGAGGGATGTCGCTCCCCTGAATCGGTAGGCCATCCCTGGCTTGTTTGTGTTGCTTTTTGTGATATGCTTCTTGTTTGCGATGTTCATTCTTTTTGCGTCATTCTGAGTAAATAAGAGTTTTAGGCTATGGACCTCACGTTAAAATGGGGGTTTATACAATAGTATTGTTCTATCAATGGGGGTTTATACAATAGTATTGTTCTATCGCCACTGTCAGGGACAAACCTTGTACTTTACAAGGGTTTAGGCGATTTCGGCTGTATAGCTAGCGCGTAATTTGTAAATTTTCTATTTTAAGCATGGAATCGAAATCTAGACGATAATGTGTTTATGTTTGTTTGTATAGTATTATGTTGAAACCCATCTTAATTGTCCTGGACATAGTCGGGGTTTTATGTTGTATAAACCCGATCGTGCCCAACGTTCCTCCCCCTCAGACTCGGTTGCAGGGGAGGGCTATATGGTTCTGAAAGGGTGCACTGGAGCTTTTATAGTTTTTGCTGCATAACTACAGTGTTATTGTGTGGTCACATCTATCAGGGGATGTGGCCGACGCTATTTTGGAGCACTTGTTAGTGGGTTCTACGCAGGGAACCCTGGCTTTCTTGACAGACGGGGCCTTCAACACTGGTCGTCCCCAAGACCACGAACTTAGCACCAGAGGGTTGAGGCACTTAAGTTGGATCTGGGAAATGGCCAGGTTTAGCTGTTACCATGCATACAACACTTTGTTCATGTCCTGTCATGTCTCGACTTACTTTCAGAACCCACCAGGCACAGTGTATTACTCCGGCGGGTAAGTTGTTTTATTGGCGGTATTGTCAATATCTTGCTAATGCCTAGATTTACGAAGCGTAAGATAATAATGTGTCATATGATATAGGTTTTTTATTAACAACAAAGGATTAGTGGGCAATGGTGATACATTGACCTGGACCGAAACAGCGATAAAGGAGTTTACCTCCACCAGCGACGTACGGGCCGGTGTAATGGGGCAGATGTCCTTTGACATCCATGAGTATCCGACCCGTTATGCTGATTCTTCCAAGAATTGTCAGAACCTCGGGTGGTTACATGAAGAATGGACCTTGGACCCGCCCCTTACTGTCGCGAACGTGCAGAGGAAACTTCCTCCATTTCCTTTACCATTTGGCCTTGGTAAGGTTTTATTGCTACTGTTATTTACAAGATATTATATTATTTTTTGTTTGGTCTATATTTTTTTTGAAATGTAGCATAATAGTGTTTTTGCTACTTAGACATGTGTCTTGTGTTGTTCATTCAAGGAATCCCAGGAGATTACCACTACAATTTCTGGCCGCGAGGAAAATACTCTCCTTTTCCGCTATGGTGACATTAAGGAGGCACAACGTTGGCTTGGCCACGCGGTGGCCCCAGTTGCGTTGGTCACCAAGCTGCAGGAAGCGAGGCTAATGCATTTATTTCTGGCCATGACCCCTGATGTCCCTGCCAATGAAATGTCAACACTGTTAACTCCTTCAGCGAGACGGCTAAACATTTTTGCACGCATGTGCATCACGTGCGTATAAATTTTGATATCAATGCTCAGTTGTTTGCTGACCTATTCGGCATCCCCTCTGACGGTGTTCCCATAGAGGAAAGAGCGAGGAGGAGATTCAAATGTCAGGAAGAGCTGGAGGTGTGGCTGGGGACCAAGAAGGAGTCCAAGGGGATCCCCTGTGAAAGGATTGAATTAGAAATCGCCAAGACTATTTATCCGCTCTTCTGGGCCCGGGCTTTCCCTAAAATACTCTCGCAAGGGAGGTTCTTTACCATAGAGTAGGCCCGTGTCATGTGGGAGGTTACAGAGGAAGAAACCCAGTTCAATTGGGCAAGCTATTTCACTGAGGGGCTACGCACTGAAATGGTCAGGCTCTGCCAGAAGCTTAAGTCTCGTTTCAATGTGTACTTTGCCTTCTTCATAGCTTGCCTCCAGTGTTTTGCCGAATTTTTGGTTATCCAAAGGAATCAGGTCTGGGTCCAGTAAGACTGAGACCAGCTATCCAAACCTTGGATTTCCCATATTCTCGGTACTACCTGAGGACAAGATCCTCCAGAGGGAATCGAGGAGTCTTAGTCTATAACGATAAGGGATTTGGGGGTGCCTCGAGTGTGGGGCACTAACAGTGTAGGTGGGGTGATTCCCACTTACACCAGTGACGTGTCGCAAGGAAAGCGCCTATCGATAGAGATAGTGGATGCCTCGGTTTAGCGAAAAAGGCCTTGCTTAGCCGAGATGCCTGAGGAACCAGTGGGTGGCATAGACAGGACTATGCAAGTCAAAGTTTAGTGGAGTAAACCTCCACCTAGTAAACGTAAAGACATAATGAAATTTATTGCAATTATTGTATGACGCAACTTTATTCAAAGTATCTTGAATCATTTAGATGTGTTATGTGACATGAACAGCGAGACCTACAGAGTGGTTGATCCCTAAAATAGGTGTAGTGGTATTACGGCGTGGATAAGGGGCCCTAGTTTTGGAAGAGGAGGCCTCGGCTATTAGAATAAGTGACGTACAGACCCTTGAGCGTGAAGAGAAAGAGGAGGTGGAAAATATTGATGCACCCCCTACCACATCAGGCAGTGGTCAGTGCATTAAGACTTTTGTAGGAATTCTGTTAATAACTAGAAATTTTAACTTAATTACACTATAGATGAACAAGATGCATCCACATCTGCTGTTGTGGGTAGAGCATGGGGAGAATTTCTTGAAAAATTTACCTTCATGGAAGGCGTCGTCAGTGATATAATCAAGCGCATCGATCCTGAGGCTGGTATGTTACTGCTAATGTACACTAATTTTATTATATAGTTGTAACATTTTATTTACACTTGGTAATGTTTGTTATCAGGAGCTCGTCTTCGATGGGACCCTACGGAGCCCATTAACTTGGACACAGTGGAGCCTTCATTAAACAGGACGGTCATGCCACGCAACATTTATGAGGAAATGCATAAATGTGCGTTACGCTCGACTCACTCCTTGTGGGAGAGTCGGAGTGTCAATGAAGACCTCTAGAAGAGACTGCAGAGGTCAGAGAAGAAAATAGCATCTCTGACCAAAGAGGTCGGAGACCTAAGATCACGGTGTGAATTCCTACAGGTGTGGGAAATAGGTGATGGAGACTGGCGTACGGCTATTATTGACTACACTCGCTATTGGACTGCAGTTAGGAACAGCATGTAAACCAGTAAGGAATTGGTGGAGCAACTGATGCAAATAGAGCTGTTGGCCTAGAAAAGCCAAGACTGGAAGGATTTTTGGGCAAGTGTGCAGCAGTGGAGGTAGAAGGAGAAAGATCACAAACATCTGTATAAGCGAGAAAGTCTCGCTTATCGTCAGCATTATAGAGATTCTTCCATCGAAGCTCAATCCTTGTGGATATTCCTCGATGTCATTGGTGCATCCAAAGCCTTCGAGAAATTTCAAAAGCAGGTGACAGTAAGCACATCCCCAAAAAGAGAGATTTCTCTTCCTGGGGGTGAAACTACAATCTCTACCTTCTTCCCTGAACCACCCCGATGGACTAGTGTGGAGAAAGGGAAGGCCAAGGATGGAACTGATTTGGGGAATGGTGTATCGTCTGAATTAACTGAAGATGAAATTATGCAGTGCCTATGGGTCAGTTTAGATCAGCTCCCCTTTGCTGCGGAAGCAAGACCATCACGAGTAAGTTTGGGTGTTATTGACTTTAAATTTTCTGATTTATCCTATTATAGCTTTTCCTTATGTATTTACTATATATAGGTACAAGAAGTGGACGAAGAAGGCGAATAGGGTGGTGAGAAAGTACAGGAAGAAGAGCGTAATGACGCAGACCATCCTCTTGAGGAGCGAACGTTAGAGCAAGGACCTCGTGAAGATGATATTCCTCATAAAGGAATACCTTCTACAAGGAACAGCCCACTTGAGGATGATTTCTTAGGCTTAGAGGCAGACATTAGGGATACGGGTGACAGTGGTACCAGGGGGGATGCGTAATTGTGATTTACGCATAATTTTATTTGTGAAACTAAACAATGGCCATATAAATGTTGGCGAGATTAATCATGGGATTTTCTGTATGCTTTTAAATTTTATTTGTTTTTATGTCTTTATTAGTTTTATTTCTTGATTTATGCAAAGTGTAAGCAAGGTTGTTGAAAACTTTGGCTTGGTTGCATTACTGTGGAATGGAATTGTTAGTTTAAGGCCATCAGGGGCCTTCATGTAGCGTTTGCGTAACATATAAGCGGATTAACTAGTTTTTGGCCGTTGCGGGCCTTTGCTAGTTTAAGGCCATTGCGGGTCATCACTAGTTTTAGGCCATTGCAGGCCGTTGCTAGTTTAAGGACATTGTGGGCCATCACTAGTTTTAGGCCGTTACGAGTCATTTGCATAAGTCTAGATGTGTAATTGATAAAAATGTAGATATCTATGTAACTGCACTAATATGACTAATGGCAGTCAAGGAGCGTAAACGGCATAAAATGAGGAATGTAAATAGCGTAATGGATAGAAAGCGTAAGTATATGTATGTATATTAAAGTAAACTGTCAGTCAAATCTGATAAGTGTAAGCGAAAAACTAGTGGAAGTATGATGATGTGCGTAAATGCCACTCAGATCAATCACTAATTCGCAATTGTTTCTTGATGGTCTTTATGTTCAGTGATGTGTAAGGGCGGGGAGATTAGTGATCTACCTCCTCCATACCATCCTCCTGAAATGGTAGGTCAGCCCAGGCTAGGTTGTCATCATTCTTTTTGGTTTGTTCAGGAGTTCGGACATGAGTTTGCTTCTCAGGAATCTCGATCTCCGAACCCCATTCCTCCTCTATGTTGTTGATAGTCCTAGGAGTTATTTCATCATCATGTATTACAACTTCTCCCCCTGCGTAAGGGAGGTGAATCTCTTGATGTATTGGTGATGAAACTGCCCTTAGTTGGGCTAGCCAAGACCTCCCCAGGATCAGGTTGAAGCCAGGCATCTCCTCAACAATGAAAAATGTGGCGTCTGTTGGGAATTGATCCCCTACCACAAATTCGATATGCATCATCTGCTTGACTTTCACCCATACCTCGTTAAACGACTTTAGGCACGATGTCATTGTAGGACTGATCTGGTCAACCAGGCTCAACTTATCCACTATAGGATAAGGAATGACATTCGTAGTCGCACCATCGTCAACGTGCACCCCCGGATCCGATACATACCAACCCAGATGGTGATAAACATGGGTTCTGTCATTACTTGACCTTTCTCTAGATCATCTTTGATGGATTTATCATGAAAGGTCAGAGGGGTTGATTTAGGTTGCTCAGCGGCGAGAGGAAGCATGACAGCATGTACCGCTTCCTCTTCTACTGGTAAGCTTTCATCCACTAGTATGGATGTTAGCATATGAACCATAGCTTCACAGTGTTTTTGGGATGTCATAAGCAGATCATAAAGGCTCAATGTTCTGTTCTTCTATTTTAGAGCCTGCTTGACCTGTGTAAATGCATAGAGGAGGTCCAGCTCCTGGCTGGGTTGTTTATCCCCTCTATCTTCATCCATTCGCCCTAAGAGATGAATCTCCTATGGCAGAATAGCGTCAGTTGGAGAGTTGTGTTTTTTCTTACCGAGGGGAGGTGACTGCATTTCTGTACCGTTGTCTTGCCCAGAAGGAATAGGCGCAGGGACAGAGGCCAAGGGCTTGGGCCTAGGGAAGCCTAGCGTAGTAGGGTTTTTGGCCGCATTAATGGACGCATCTCCTTCTCTTTGTTTATAGGGTGGTGATGGATGCTTTTGGTTAGAGGTTTTCCCCTACGTAAAAGGAGCAGCTAGTGGTTTTGGTACTCTAAGAATGAAAGGTGCTTTAGATGTAGGCACGAATGTGGCCGCAGCTTTACTGTTAGTACGAGGCTGAGTTAAATCTGGAGAAGGCGCCCAAATGACAAAGGGTGGCCTCAAGATGCCACTGGCTGCTAGTGAAAAGCATGTCCCCCAAGGTGAACTGGTAGGCACGTGTAAAACAAAGGGTTGTTTAGGTGGTACCTTCCCTTCACTGTCCGTACTCACCACATTGATTGTGTAGGGTGCGTTATTTACGTTTAACGGATCCTTGTACATGAGCAACGCCTAGTTTTCAAGACACGTTGGACTACTACTGTCTAGTTTCAAAGAAGCATTGTCGATCATGCATTGAATGTCGTCTTTCAATGCCCAACAGTAATCTGTGTCATGACCACACAACTGGTGGTAGTCATAGAAATGGTCCAGCCTGAAAGACCTCGAAACTGTTGGTTCGTCACATAGGGCTAAAGAAGGATTCTTCAGCAGTTCACAATGATGCCTGTGACGCTTCAGAGCTTCTTCGGATACCTTCTTAGTTTGAATGTATCCTGCCCCTAATAGTTTTATCAACAGTTCCGAATGTTTTACAGGCAGGGCTGTATACTTTGAGCGATCTTTACACTCAAAGTTTGGCTTTGGCTGGGGAGACTTTTCAGGGGCAGCTGTGTCTTAGTTGGTGCTGCTTGCACTAGCCATGGTCTCGGGAGATGCCGTGGGTGCCTTCTTATTCTTGTTTTTAGCACCTTCTGCCAGTGTAGCTACCGTCGTTGTTGTTTCTTTACCTTTGTCCTTGCCCTTGTTATTAGCATTTTTATATGCGACATACACCAGGTCTTTGCTCGTCTCCGCAGCATCCTGGAAGCTCTTAGTTTGGGCAAAGGCCTGATGTAAGGAGCTAGGGGAAAGGTAATATAGCTTAGACTTGATGAAGTCGTTAACTGCTCCTTTGAAAATGGCTAGCAAATGGGCCTTCGCGATTGGCTCACGGATTTCGTTCAAAGTAGCACTCCATCGCTATATAAACTTTTGGGCTGGTTCGAGTAGATCCTATTTCACTCCCATAAGTTGATCTAATGTGACCTTCGACTTTAGGTTATATTTAAAGTGAGTCACGAATTATGTCAGAAGCTCTTCCAATGTTGAGATGGAAGAGCGAGGGAGGGCTCGATACCAATCCAAAGCTTTTCCTGCCAGAGACATTGCAAAGACACAGATGATTATATGAGGCCATTATTGTAGCAACAAGGATTCAGATCTAAAGGTAACCAAATGAGCGTTAGGATCTCCCTCCCCATTATATTTAGTGAAATGGGGTAAGGACATCCCTAGGGGAAACGACAGCATGGGGACCGTTGGACTAATGGGATCATCCTGATAGAAATCCATGATCTGTATAGTGTCAGAGCTAGCGGCCTTAAGGCGTCTAACTTCCTCGGTGAGGGTCTGAATAAGTAAGAAAGCTTGATCTAAGCCTGTTGATGAAGATTTTTGTGTAGGAGGAGCAGGGGGTTGACCTGAAAGAGTAGTGCCAGGTAGTGGAAATGGAGGGATGGCTTGTCCAGTAGGCAACGAAGTATGGATCCCTGCAGATGGAGCTGCATGTGAAGACCACCATACACTGGGTTGAGTAGAGAAATTGGTCGTTTCCGACTGCGTGGGATAGGGATTATAAGGATATTGTGGGACCATCTGTGGGACCTACGTGGTGGGTGTGACTAAGGGTTGCACACCATATAGCGCAGACTGGTAGTGTTGTGCCACAGGTGTGATCCACTGACTCGCAATGGGTTGTTGGACGGATGTTTGTGTCTGAGCGGTAGCTGTGATCTGTTGCGTTGGAGGGGGCGGCAACGATAAGGTTTGGACCGGATTTTGTACCAGGCGAGTTGTACGCATGGCATGAGGTTGCACTTGGGGGATGTAATAAGGTGCAGTAGACATAGGCACCACCAACGGAATACTGATTACGCACGGTGACGAGACCGTGCCCATGTTATTTTGGGATGGTATTTGCACCTGCAGGACAGATGATTGCGTAGTGACTTGCGGGATGATAGGAATGTGAGTTTGAGTGGTCATGGCTGGATTAAGATGGGAGACTTCTCCTGCGAGAGGAAACAGGGGATTTATGTACGTATGGGGACTAAGAGTATGATACGAATGTTCAGACTAGGCTGCGAGTTCATCTTCCTCTTCCTCCCCATTCTGAGGTTCTAGCATGGATCACATAGACTGACTCTTAGCCATGACTAGTTGAGTCAGGATTTCATGATAACGCTTAGTTAGGTGGATAATGTTGTAGGCAGTGGGGGTAAAATCTTGACCCCCTCTGTGGACCAGCTCAAAATTTCGTTTTGCTTTGATCTCGACTCGGCTAAGAGCAAGCTTTACCTAAATCCTAACGTAGATGAAATTATATTCCTCAAGGGTCACGACGGTGAATACGGGATCTTTGCCCTACAATCTTAATGAACGACGCGACGGTCCCTGAGGTCCTATAATAGCAGGAGCTAGTCCGATGGGGCAATGGAATTCACAGATGTGGCACCCGAATCGATAGTGGTCATGGCAGCTGTGGTTGTGTATGAAGAATCCATTGATCGGATAGATTAACAATAATAAGCAACTGGATCTAAAAGGCGACAGACAAAGAAGATCACGATTAGGCTTTTTACTCTGTAGGATTCCAAAGGAATCGTTACAGTGACCGATCTACACCACACTATTTTTCGTAAACTTCCCTAGAGGTTTTATGTTTACGTTTTTAGAGACGCGGGTATAGATCACTTACAGGGCTACCCATAAAAACTATGAATTGGAGCCTATGCTCTCCTTCTAGTGCCAGAAAACTATAACGATAGAAAATGTCGGTAGCTGGAAAATACCAAACAAAAATCTGTGTACATAGTCTTAACCACGGATCCGTGTGAGGGCCGTGATGGAGAAAATGAATCCGCAGTGCCTTGAACGGTCTTGTCGATCAGACAGAGACTTACTCAATCAGTAAATCGATGAATATTGTAGATATTCCGTGGAACAATCTGATTTAGTGAATCGCCAAAGGAGAAGAAAACAATGTAGAAAACAACAACGTCAACACGACAAGAAGGATCGAATTTAAGGAAAATGCACAATTCCAAGATCTGTACTTTGACCCGAAAACTGGGTATATTGCATATAAATTTTCAATGGAAAAGCTTCGCTTATCTTGTGCGAAGCATACACAAAATAATCAGAAATCTATTCAACAAAGAGTACAGAATGGAGTTCGATCTACCTCGTAAGCCAGAGATGGGATGCAAGGAAGGTCAAGCTCTGACGTCTATCGATCAACTATTTCTGATCAATAAAACTTGCAAACCGCACTAGATGATCTTTCGATCTCTGATCTGCTCCTTTTACCTCAGGTAGTCTCTGCTCAAAACTGCCAATGATCGCTAATGGAGAGAGCTTTGTTTTTGCCAAAGGACTGATCGCTCCTACTGCCAATGCTCAAAAAAAATGTCTTCTATCTCTTCTAAAAGGTGATGCTGCCAAAAGTTAAAGATGTCAGGGGGCTTTGTTTCTTCACCAACTAGAGTATTTATAAGTTCGACAACATATGGAGAAAGCATGACATTGATGACACGTGTCCCGAATCTTCAAAATACCATTGACCTGGTAAACTTTATGTTGAAATTGGCTACGTTGCGTCACGTTTTGGGAAGGGGAGCAAAGTACACTGTTGACCACTTCTGCCAAAGCTGCTTCATAATTATGCACAATATGCTCATCAACGTATTGTGCATGTGGATAGCAGATGTGTAACTACTTTAGCAAGCTTTACATTGTATTACACTTGTTTACACTATGTCGCGTGGCAGAGCGTAATAGAGTATGGGAGTAGTTGAGGCCAGCTGTTTTACGCTTATTTACACCGCAAAGCGTAATAGACCGTAAAAATGGTCAACTTTACCAGAAATTACGCTTGTCCACGCTGCGTAGCATAATAAGCATAAAGCAACCAATCTGCAAAGAAAAGAAATCAATCTGCAACTCTTCCTTGTACTCTGACTTTGTCTTCTTTGAAGCTCGTTACGCTGCTCTGTGTAACGGAGCGTAAACTTGGCCCTGAGAAAAAGACTTATGCAACAAGTTTTAAACTTTAAACTTTGTCAAAACTGTTGAAGTAAGTTGCTTTCTGATATCGGGCTACGCTAAACAGAATTACGCTGAGCGAAACTACGCTATGTTGCATAATGTAGCATAAAGAGAGAAAACAAAGTAAGTATAAAATCTGTGAGAAATTCGGAGACTTGATGGTGCATGCCTCTTTGCTTTGTTCTGTCTTCTGAATTGCTATCACAAACTTCTGCCCGAATCGTGAATCTTTACCTGAGGCCGATTTGCAATTTCTACGGTGTTTCAAAACATAGTTCTATACTCCGTCATTGACAAACTAGGCATGGCAGATGAGCTCAAGCCAACAGAAACCACATGTCTAAAATCCTTCAATGGATCATGTGTCACAGTCAAGGGCACAATCAACTTAGCCTTTGTGGCAGGTGAACAATTCCTGACCAATGCAGAGTTCACTGTCATACAAGAGATGCCCAGTTTCAACATGATTCTTGGCAGACCATGCCTAGCACAATAATGAGCCGTTTCCTCACCAATACATCAAGAAATCCGCCTTCCATACAAAGGTGGACAAGTCACTATACATGGTGAAAACACTCCCTTTCAAGTTGACCATAACATAGACATGTCACAGGTCTTGAAAGAGGAGCCTCTTGATGCAACACACACGACAACAAACGCAACACCTAGAGCCAATACACTCGAACGAGTGGCAAAAACCATAAGCCTCCCAGCTGAGCCTAAGCCTAAAATACTTCCAAAACCACATTCGGCTAGGAAACAACCACACGATCCAATCTCCCTTGTGGCCAAAAACACATATGATCTCCACCCACTCTTCACCTTTGTTCGTTGTGCATACATCACCTTAGTTTGCATTGTACTAGCTTACGCACTTTCATATGGTCCAAAAAGGCCTTAAACTAGAACACGTGGCCTAAAACGGTCTTAAACTACCACCTTTTCACATTCACTTGTGCATTTCAATTCATGTCTTCTGTAGTGACTATTTAACATTGTTTTCTCTAGTTGCTTTTGTTTACAGGATCATATGGACGCACATGCATGCATCCACCCTGACAGCCCTGGCATCATGACTTTAAACTGATACCATAGAATGTCTTGGTGTCATGATAGTAAACTGACACCACAGAGCTCTATCCAACATGACACTAAACTATCACACTCATTTACCAAATTTTGCTAGGACTATAAACTAGCTTGCCTCTTCATAGTCCTCCACGACTATAAACTAGCATCACACCATCCGCTACGACGATAAAATGGCAATGTCCAATAGGTTATGACATAAAACTAACCCATGATAGTCCGCTAAGACTATAAACTAGAAAGATCATTTTTGGCACATTCATCTGATGCTGTAATTCATGACATTTCTTCATCAACGCCTGCTGCATCATTCATCATACTGGCTCTGACAACACTATTTCTGCTCATTTCGTTTGCCTTAAGTTTCATATGGTGCCTCCATTTTCATTGGTCACATTCATGTCTAAAGTGTTTGCTAACTCATTCACTTGTAGGTTTCTTGTCTTCTTGGAGTTGTGTTTGCAGGATGACACCTAGTGGTGCTCGTACACAGATACCCTTCATCACAGTGACAAGGTGCCACATTTTTCCTGACACATGCAACCAGGTTAATGAATCTATTCAAAAGTACATTCCTAGTTTCCAATACATTCTCCATTTCCCCAACAATCTCATTCTCTTTTCTACTCAATTACAGTTCCCAGATACACACAGTACACCCCAAAACTTTGAGCACACTGTTGCATGCTGCAACACTCTCAAGCAGTTGCAACACATAACACGAAACATGAGCATGAGTGCAAAATTGAAAGAAAGCTATTTCCAAAAGAAAAAGAAAAAAAAAGAACAAAAGAGTAAAGAGAAAAGAGAAAAAAAGCCAAAAAGACACACAAGACCCTTGGCAATTCCCATACAAGCCCCAGGCGGGAAGGCAGTTGTCTTGGAAGCAAGTATTCATGTCTCAAATACTCAAGTAACATCTCATTGCGTGGCTTTGGCTCTCTGCCAACAGGTTTCCTTTAACACTAAACAATAGCCTGTTCCTCCGAAGAATGTAAAAAATCATCATGTGGCTTTGGTTCTGCCAACAAGTCCTCTTAAACACCAAACAAGAGTCTTGTTCCATCAAAGGACGTACACCTCATGTCTTGGTTCCAAGTCTACTAGACAATGGCAATTTACAAGGATCAACATGACCCATACACACACCAGAGCATCCCCTTCATCATGCATAATCCCTTGATCAGTTCCTAATCCCAACAAACTTCATTTCCGCAATCCTATGTACTACTGAACACGTGCGATAACATCTGGCCAGGTGTTAAAGAACAACGTTTCTACCAAGTTGCTTGTGGTGTTTTGTACTTCTTTGTCAACACTTCTTGGGTCGATTCCTTCAAGAATCAACAAAGAGGGGCCAATGAAACACCACAAAATTCTGAGCTTAGTACTTCTCCAACAAGAATCGAGCTAAGTCATGATCCTCCCCAACATGACTGAAGCTTGAGGACCTCATAGATAGCTTCAAACGGAGTCAAAATCAGCAAGAAATGGTTTCTTGGGACCCACAGAAGACTACAATGACATTTGGCATTAAACCTGGCAAATCCTGAGCTCAAAATACTTGATTTTCACTAACTATGCATCATGTACGCTAGCCTATACATGCCCAGCATACAACCCAACGTATAGCAACTTTTGAGCCCCAAAAATAAGCCAAAACATGCCATAATTGAGTGTTTGGACATCCCAAGACCTTCCCCAAGGTTCCCAATAGCTCTCAGGCACCTAAAAATCAAATTTTGGGCCCCAAACAATGGGTTTTCATTCCTGCATGTTGGCCTGCACGCCCAGTGTACACCATCAAAAATGCCTCAAAACAAGTACCAAACAACAAGATTTTCACCTGAAATCAACTCTTGGAGGTAGGGAAACTATTGGGCATCATCATGGGTATTTGACCTCAAAATGATGCATTTACATGTGTGTACACTGAGCATACATACTCTACATGCCCAACATACAGCCCAATGTGCACCAACTTTTGAGCTCCAAAAACTCCTTCAAACAGGCCATAATTGAGCTCTTAGGCACTTGAAATTCAATTTTTGGGCTCCAAATGATGGACTTTCATGCTTGTACGCCGGCATACAACATGCTGGCATCCTGTACGCTGGCATCCTGCACGTTGGCATCCTACATGCTGGCATCCTGTACTCTAGCATCCTACACGCTGGCATCCTATACGCTGGCATGCAGCACGTTGGCTTCCTACATGCTGGCATGCAGCACGCTATACAGTTGTAATTTTCTATCCACTTGGACAATGCAGCCACATTTCATCCAACCTGAAATCCTCTCACCCAAGGCCACTCATACCCTTCTAGATCTGAATCCAATGCCTAAAAACCCCATAAAACCCTAATTTTTCACTAGATCGAGGTTGGAAATTTTGGGCAAATAGGAGACAAAAAAAAGAAAAGAACCAGAGACACATAGAAACCAGAGCAAGAAACCCTGTACATTGGACTTCAACCCTACACACTGAACATACAACCTTCACGCTATGCTTGCAGCCGAATTCAGCAAACCATCATCCCTCCACATCCATCGGGGCTCTTTATCCACCTTGTGTCAGATCCACAACTGCATTCAGACCGGTTCACTGTAATCTAAATTATTTTTACAATAAATTTTGCTTTATCCCTGGTTAAGATCTGTTATAGTTTGCATCCATGTTTATTTTCTTCCACGTTTATATCCTATTTTACGTTTATCGCGTTGTTTATGCATAACCCATTGTATTGCACATGAACATACATTGGGGAAATCCTTGTCTGATCCATGTGTGGACCACCCAAGGTACTCTACCTTTGTCTATTCTAGCTCACCCTCAAGCAAAGGTAGAGTCTTCTATGTCTATCTGTAGATCTCTCGGTGTTAGTTTCATTCCAGCCCCGCATTGACGATTTCAAACAGTACAGTATTGACATAGTTAGATGAACAAAAACACCCTTATTACATCCACTATGCATGTAAAAGTATCACCGCTGCACAACTCAACTACAAAACTACAAAAAAGGAATTAATGGTTGTAGTGTTTGCACTAGACAAATTTAGGCACTATGTGTTAGGCTACAAAGTGTATATTCATATGGATCATAGTACAATTAGGTTCCTCATGAATAAGCCAACGGTTAGCCCTCATATTATACGTTGGCTAGTAATCTTTCATGAGTTTGACTTAACAATAGTATACCAAAACGGCACCGAGAATGTAGTCACAAATCACTTATCTCGGTTGCATTGGGATACAAAAGAGGACGAATATGTTGTATTTGATCATTTTCCTGATGAAACCCTCTTTGCCAGTGTAGTGAATAACCAACCCACAGGAACAAATTGGTATAGTAGCATTCTTACTTATATCCTTTCCCAACAAACACCACAAGGGTTGGACTTTAGGAAGAAGCAACAGTTTCTTTATAAAACCAAGTACTTCATGGAAATCCATGGACAACTCTATAAAGTCTATCCTAATAGCTTTGTTCAATGGTGTGTGCCTGATGAGGATCAATTAAGAGTTCTACAAGATGCTCATGAGGGTCCCTGTGGGAGCCACTATGCAGGAGATGAATGACCATTAAGATCCTACATGTAGGATATTACTAGCCAACGCTATTTCAGGATGCCCATCAATTTGCCCAATCCTGTGAGCACTCTCAACATGATGGTGGAATGACTACTAGAATGGAGGGCCCACAATAATGGATTCAACCTTTGGAAGCCTTCGACATTTGGGGAACATATTTTATAGGGCCCATTACACCAATGTCCAATGGGAAAGCTTATATCATTGTTCTTGTTGACTATTTAACCAAATGGGCTGAAGCAGCTACTATAATAGACTACACATCTTCTACAGCTGCACGATTTGTACAACAACAAATCGTAAATAGGTTTGATGTGCCATGTGCACTCATCTCTGATAATGGAACACATTTTATGGGTGCAACCTTTCGTAAGTTGATGCAATGCTTAGGGGTTGAACACCAAGCTAATGGCCAAGCCGAGGTCACTAATTGGGAGATTACGAGAATATTAACAAGAACAATTAGCAAATTTAGGCGAGATTGGAGCATGAAAATGAAAGATGCTATTTAGGCATACCGCTCCACTTGGAAATTCCCCACAGGCTACTCTCCCTATGAGTTAGTATATAGAAAACTTCCAAAGCTCCCAGTACAAACTAAGCTCCGTACACTATCCATGGCATGTGACCTCCACCTTGATCTGAACCTAGCACAAAAACAAAGATTGGTAGCTCTAAATGTACTAGAAGAGAATATATTGGTTGCTCTATCATCAAATGAGTTGCACAAGGCACATAATAAACACCGTCATGACTTAAGAATTCAAAGGGTTAAGTATTAACCGGGAGACAAGGTCCTTTACTGGAACCCCATGCATGTACCACTATATACAAAATTTCAAACATTGTGGGAAGGACCCTACATTATTCATACGACCTTTCCCTTAGGAGCCATGGCAATATAAAAGCCTGAAAGCCCTGATAAGAGATTACTGGTCAATGTGCAACAAACCAAAACCTTCCATGAACCAAGAATAGCTAGTGCAAATTACACCTCTGATAACAGACAACCTCATTCATTATTTTGGATCTCTCTTTTTCCATTTAGTCATGGGGGAGATGGCCACCTATGCTAATCATTTAGGGCCCTCAGTTCTTCTAAATTTTTATTTTACACATTTTTTGTTTTACAACATCATTTATACTTTTTCATTTCTTTGTGTATGTGTGTGCGCGCTTATCTATTTTATTAATTTTGTCACCCAATAAGGGCTTTAATGATGGTATGAACTATTTTCTATTGATTGCTAATGTTGGTTTTTACCTTTAAGATTATGATGTTGATACTAAGGTATGGTTCTTTTGATATGATAGGCAATGAGTCCACTTCATCCATACATCCATAAATTTCTATGGTCTCTCTCGACTTGGAAATGTATAGTCCTCTTCTAAATAAGAACTATAACAAATCGGTGACTGGGCATTTCTCAAACTAAGAAAGGACTCAAGGATTGAAAAGGATGTGACTTCAAGGGAACTTGATGCATTTGTGTTGGCCATTCTCTTGGGTGCTTGGATGTTTTCTTCTTGAGTTTTCTTACCATTTTGACATCACTCAATTATCGAGAAGCTGAGTAAATAAAAATAACAAAGTCTTTGCATGGTGTGGTTCTCATGCATAAACACATAAAAAAACAAAAAAAAATTATGAGAATTCAAAGCACACCCCTTAGAAACAATAATCTCTTGGGCTACAAGCACTGGTTATAGAACTAAAATAAACATGTTCCCTCTAACCAAGGCCCTTCTAACTTCCCATTCTCTCCTCCTTTGTTTCGATCAGAATGGTGGTGGCTCTTTGGGGGATGCATTCTTGTTATTTCAAGTGGATGGATTTTCCAAATGCATTAATGCGAAGTCACTAGAAGTGGTTTTTTTGAGGCCAGACTTAGAATGGGATCTACTAAGTCACATTAATCATTGGGATTCCACCTTGTTCTTGGGATTCCATTCCATTCTCTTCTCTCCATCCTCTCCATTGTTCACCTCTTTGTCAGTTGCATCATTAGTGTATATTTTGGTTGATGCATTATCTTCATTTTGGTAAATTCTTGTGGTTAAGACTTTAACTCTTATTCCAAATGACATTCTAGATCCTACGAACTCTTCGAATGTGGGGTTGTCAGGACATTAAAGACATATGTCTGCTTTGGGGAGGACCCACTGGCATTCCTATTTGGTACACCAGTTAAATTCTTTCCCTTAACATTTTTGCAATCCACTCTATTTTTTTCATTTCCATCTGGACATCCATTTCATCAACATTATAGTTTTCTCTTTTTCTCCATCTTTCTTGTTCATTTTCTTTCTCCATTCTATCACTACTGGAGGTTCGCTCTTAGTCATGGGGATCCTGACTCATTTTTTTTGATTTTTTTCTTAACCCCTACACCTTCGGTAGTCACCACTATTATATCTCCAAACCCATATCAACCATACCACAACTCAGCCAATGGACCTTCCACCGAAGCAAGGTATCAACTACATTGTGATTCATTTACCCTTGCTAATATAAACACTATGTTGTGTGTGTAGATGGCAATCATGCAACAATGGATTAGATCTAGAGGAAACACTTGGAATGGATTGGTGCTAAAGTAGCTATGCAAAGAGCAAGATCGATGGCATGCTTATTGAAAGATACTGAAACGCGCAATCTTGGTTTTGGAAACAACAAAACTTATCTCTCTTTCTCTCTCTCTCCTTCTCAACTGCCAAATAAGGCTTGCTATCAAATGTATAAAGTGTTCACTCTTGTTATCATGAACACTAGTTTTGTCATGTTCTGTAATGATAATCCGTTCACATGTCGTCCCATTCACCATTAGTTTCATTCAAGTCAATAATCCCATACCTTTCCAATCTTTTTGTAAGGAACTTGAGGATGAGTTTTTATTCAATCATGAGAGTATGATGGGACACGATATTTCATGGTCCGTGATACCGTGTTCAATGCGATATCGCGTACGTGATGTATTGTATGCGATATCACGTCTTTGCCCGCAATGTCGCATACACAATATCACATCGCATCGCGAAATCTATAATAAGAGGAAAATCTTCCTTATTTCGGAATCTAGATCTATACCTTAGCTGAAATCTTCCAATTTTTTCATTCTAGAGTTAGAGTAATTTCCATGTGCCCATAATAGGAGTCCCAAAGTGAACGGATCTTTATTCGAGCAAATATTATACCTGAACACAAGTTTGTGTACAGAAATAAAGACGAACTTTTTGGATAAACCTTGCAATGCATGGACTAAGCTAGTTAGGAATTTATTTATTGTTCATCATTTAAATACTTTATTAGTTAGCTCTCAATCCTTCTCTCCTAGTTAAGTGCATTCAGTACGACCGCTTCGAGCATGTGCATTACACTTGGTAATCCGAGTAACGAATAACATTTGGTAATCCCAAGGTTGCATTGGTTCAGGGTCAGAATGGCAAGTGGGAGTGGATACTAATGCTAGGCATTAGAGCTTAGTTAGTTAAATTTAGTTACTTAGTCTCTTCACCCTTTCCCTCATTAGCATAGGCAATAAAACATAAAATATATAAAAATCACATACCTCAGACTTACTTAACCATGCAACCGTGACAAATACAAGTAAGTCT
>MNCI01031752.1:351281-375235 GCA_015680685.1 Gnetum montanum
ACTTGATCCTTCTTTGGTGCATTGACTTGAATATCTCTACATAGGAAGCATTTTGGGCCTTCCTAGGGATGTCATTGGTGTATCCTAGGATTCCAGCTTCCTAATGAGGCAAGGAAATGGAAGTGTTAGCTTCCTTGCCTTCTTTTCTTCAAAATTGCACTTTCTATAGCTACATATGTAGATATTCTATTGAACCTCTTTGTTAAAAACAAGTTTTAGGTGCCAATTTTAAAGTATATCTTTTCCTTCGTTGTGAGCTCACTATAATCTCTATCTTCTTTACAATATGCCCTGTGCAGCCACAACCTCTTTACATTAATATCTAATCTCATTGAGATCTATGCCACATTTTCCCCTTCATTTAGAATGTTAAGGACCTTTGCAATTGCCTCTACTAAGTAAGGTAGAGAGACTCCTTTAATTTTGACTGTAGCATCTACTTTCTTATTATGCCAAAATTGGTATGTTTCCCTAGATATTACTCACCACTATTAGATAGTGTAGGCCATAAAGGGGATGGTTGGAGTTGTGTATTTATANCACCTAAAACTTGTTTTTAACAAAGAGGTTCAATAGAATATCTACATATGTAGCTATAGAAAGTGCAATTTTGATGGAAAAATTCAATGTCAACATCACCCATATGGGCTTCATTCAGATCCAAAGGTTGTTTGAAGAAAAGAAGGCAAGGAAGCTAACACTTCCATTTCCTTGCCTCATTAGGAAGCTGGAATCCTAAGATACACCAATGACATCCCTAGGAAGGCCCAAAATGCTTCCTATGTAGAGATATTCAAGTCAATGCATCAAAGAAGGATCATGTAGAAAAAGTAATAAGCACCAAGGGAGCTACAGATAACACCCTTATCAGTAGCATTCTAGCTACTAGTCAATAATAACAAGTAGGACCTAGTGGCCAAACCCAAGCTTAGCAATAGCAATAGCAAGAAGTACCACCATCTCCAATGTAGGCCTATCGACCATCAATGAGACATCTACAAAAAATTATAGAAACAATAAGTTGAGGAACAAGGAAGGGGGTGTAACGATGAAAAATGTCGATAGCTGGAATACCAAACAAAATACATGTAAACAATCTTAACCACGGATCCGTGCGAGGGCTGTGCTGGGGAAAAATGAATCCACGGTGCCCTGAATGGTCTTGTCGATCAGACAGGGACTTACTAAATCAGTAAACCGATGGAGATTATGAATGTTGCATGGAACAATTTGATTCGATGGGTCGCAAAATGAGAGAAAAACAATGTAGATGAATTATAACAATGATAACACTAACACGGTAAAAGGAATAAGACACAAGAGAAACGCGTGATTTCCAGATCTATGGATTTGACTCGAAAAATGAATATTTTGTATATCACATTACACTGGGGAGACCTCGATTGCCTTGTATGAAGCAAACACAGAATAACAAGAAAACTATCTAAGCAGAAGTACAGAATGGAGTTGGATCTACCTCGTAGGCTAGAAATGGGATGCAAGGAAGGTCAAGTTTTGACGTCTATTGATCAACTGCTTCTAATCAATAGAGCTCGCAAACCGTGTCAGATGATCTCTCGATCTCTGATCTGCTCCTTTTGCCTTGGGTAATCTCTGCTCAAAATTGCCAGTGATCACCAATGGAGAAAGTTGTGTCTTCGCCAAAGGGGCCAATCACTCCTACTACCAATGTTCAAGCAAAATGTCTCCTGTCTCTGATAAAATATAGTGCTACCAAAAGATTGCCAAAATGCTGCTCTCTTTCTCTATCTCTCTCTATATCTCTGTGCCTCTTTTTTTTTTCTTCACCAACTGGGATATTTATAGGTTTGACAATATGTGGAGAAGGCATGGCTGTGATGACACATGTTTCAAACCCTTCAGAAGATCGTTGACTTGAACATCCTTCTGTTGAAATTCGTGACTAAGCACAATACGCGCATCTGCGTATTGTGCGTATGAGTAACAAGTGTGGATCAGGCATGTCTCAATTGATTTTAGGCTATATTACGCTGGTATGCATTGCGTCGCGTGCGAGAGCATAATAAAGCACAAAAGTAATCAACTCAAGCTGCTTTACACTGGTTTACGCTGCCAAGCGTAGTGAAGTGTAAACAATGATTAACTTGGCGATGGATCATACTGACGTACTCTGTGTTGTGTAATGAGCGTAACTTGATCTGTTGCGCTTCCTTTGGATTCTCTTTGACGTTTTCGAAGCTCGTTACGCTGCCTTGCGTAACAGAGCGTAAATATGCCCTTGGACAAAAGACTTAGTGGAATACACGAGGGATTGCATATTACACTACGTAGGCCTTAGGGTTCGCCAAATCTGCTGAAGTAAACCACCTTCTAATGTCATACTATGTTACGCTGAATGTCATTACGCTACATTGCGTACTATAGCGTAAAGATCGAAAACATAGTAAGATAAGAAATTTGCAAGAGGAAACTAAATTCTTGATGCCGCACGCCTCTTTTCCTTGCCCTACCTTGCCTTGTTCTCCTTTTTGTAATTCTGTCATGTACTTTTATCTGAATTGTGAATCTTCGCCTGAGGCCGACTCACAATTTTCACGGTGTTTCAATGGCCCCTCTTTGTTGACGGTTGGAGGGCTTGCCCAAAAGACGTCGACAAAGAATACGAAACACTGAAGAGGTAAGAGCACTAACAACGTTCATCAATGGTTACTCAAGTGTCGCCCTATCAACATAGAAAAGCAAAGATGGAGGAAGTAGGAGATAGGTGGTACAGGAGGAAACAGGTTCGGGGAAGATACAAATGAGTAAGGATGTCTTCTTCACACATAAGCAGTTAGCCTTTCTCCTGCAGGTGCATTAGCATGGAGTTATGTTGTCATTTTGTAGATGAAGGGGTTGCATAGATGAATTTTGTTACATATGAACGACCTCGGTGGATGTGTTTCACCCATTTTGCTGACCCCCTATTTTTTTTTGAGCGTCCATTAGGTGAATTGCGTTACGCCAGTTTATGGACTTGATTGTAATGCGAATGTGGAAAACGAGTGTTGCGTGCGTAGATTTTGCAAATGGGGAACAAATGGTAGAGATGAAGTATAGTAAGAGCTGAGGGTAGGATTATAAGGGGAACAGGGATGCACTTCTAAGTGGACAAGCTACCCTGAGCAGCCATTTCAAAACGTTGTTTGTACTTCAGCACTCAGATGAATGCACCTTTGAACGACATCCTCGAAGCAAGTAACCTGCAACCAAAGAAGAAAACAAAGGATAGCATTGTCCATGCGAATTGCAAGCGAGGTTGTTGAAACAAGTACTATTAGAGGCAAGATATATTGATCGGGTAATGAAGGAGGAACTATAGGACAAGGCCCGAGTTTTCACCCTTAGCGCTCGACCCAGCATATCACTGCTAAAGAACACCAGACTTAGTGCATCTGACTGGTTATGCAAAGAACCGACCAGATGAATCTGTGAAGCCAGAGCCTGATAGTGATGATGAGCGGAGATCCCCAAAGCTATAGTTGATGAGAATGCCTTTGGGGCTCCGAACAGCGAAACTAACCTCTCAGAGGTACCACCGCTGGAATGGGTGTGGTGACGGTATCTCCGAGGGTTCAGTAGTATGCCCTTCGACACATCCAAGGAATCAGTAGGATGTCGGTGAGGTGGTAACGCTAGGACTATCCCAGCGTCCCATCCCATGTGTCTTGCAACTGCACAGAGATAATCACGCTCACTTGAGTTGCATGAGAGCAGTTTGTGAGCCCCATTTTTAAGTCCAAGTAGACTGTTATTGCTGATTTTAAGTGTCAGAAGACCATGGTCCCAGTTTAAAGTCTAGGTGGACCGAGCAATGCTAGTTTTACGTTGTAGCGAACGGTGGTGGGGCTAATTTATGGTCTCAGTAGACTGTGTTGTGGATGTTAGTTTCATGTCATGACCCAGGGACAAGTCTATGCTAGCTTTACGTCCCAGCAGAAGGTTACTTACCTTTGTCAGTTTTATGTCATGACGGACAACTAGTGCCAGTTTAGCATCATGGTGGACGTGTGCAAAAGATGCTAGTTTTTTGTCTTGGCGGACCTGTACAACATAGCCAGTTTTACGTCATGGCGGACGGTTAGAACTTGCCAGTTTTGCGTCGTGGCGGATAGTCAGTGCCAGTTTAGCGTCATGGCAGACACGTGAAGGGAGTGCCAGTTTTATGTCATAGCGGACGGTTGTTGCTAGTTTAGCATCATAGCGGACGATTGTTGCCATACCTGATATTCACACTGGAGATGCAACTATATGTAGTACCACTTTAGATATATATGATTGATAGGGTTTGGTAACTCGTTACTGTCGACATCCGCTAACTTGAATGCTCCATTACTATATGCATCAGTCACCAAGAAATGGTCCTCCCAGTTTGTAGAGAATTTGCCTACTGGTTCGCAAACAGCCTTGAGAACTAAATCTCTTTCTTGATCAGAAGCTGCTGAAGATTGTGACGATGCTTTTGCCTCTGCTTGTCTTGATACTTTTCGATTGTATCAAGCGTCTGTATTCACTTCTCTTCTACTGAGTCCAAATCCATGGTTCGAGACTCGGTGTGTTGAGCCTCATTTATAATCGTGGAGAGGACCATTCTCAGAGAAGGAATTTGCAAATCGAGGGGCAGCACTGCTTTAGATCCGTAGACTAGGCTATAGGGCGTACTGTCTATAGCCGTCCTACATGTAGTACGATATGCCCATAGCACATAGAGGATTTTTTCGTGCCACCGTTTCTTGTTGCTGTCGAGCATTTTCTTGAGCAGATTGATGATGACCTTGTTTGTTGCTTCGGCTTGACCATTCGCTTGTGGGTAGTAGGGCGAGGAAAAAGATTGTTTAATGCCAAGGCTATCACAGAAGCATTTGGTTTCCGTACTACTAAACTGTGGCCCATTGTCGGTCATGATAGTCATCGGGAGACCAAATCGGGTTACAATGTTGTCTAAGATGAAATGGCAAATCTGTTGAGATGTGATCTTCCTTGAAGGAATAGCTTCTACCCACTTCATAAAGTATTCAGTAGTGATAATTATAAAGCTATGACCTGCAGAAGATTTCGGTGTGATGGGACCTATAATGTCTAGTCCCCATCGTTGGAAGGGCCATGTTATCTGAGTCGTATGTAACTCTGTAGGCGACACGTGTATAAGATTTGCATGACACTGACACGTGTCACAAGTTTTAACCTTTGTCAGAAAATCTTTTTTCCATGCGTGGCCAGTAGTACCCTAAGCAGCAAATTTTTGAAGCCATAGCTCGTGGTGCTACGTGTCCTCCGCATAATCCCTCGTGAACCTCACCAACGATACGTTGTGCTTGGTCTTTGTTAATGCAAGTTAGCAGCACTCCATCAAAAGAGTGTCTACAGAGAGTACTGTCTCCTATGATTATGTACTGCCTAGCTTGCTTGCGGATTGCATCTTTTTGCGCGCATGTCAATTCATGCGGTAGCTTGCCTTGTAAGAGGTAAGTCTTAATGTTGTCATCCCATTTCGGCATGTTTTCTTCGAGAAGAGAAGATATTTGCGTTGCCTAAATGATAGGACCTATATAATCTATTATTAAAGCAGGACAAGTGTCAAGTAGATGTGAGGGCACGTTTAAGGCCATAGTAGCCAGTGCATCGGCCAATGTGTTATCATTCCATGGCACGTGTTGGGCATCGATGGTTGCGAATTGCTTCAGAATATCTTTAGCAATATCGTAGTAGGGTTGCAAATGTGCAGCTTTGCAGGCGTAGACTCCTGTGATCTGATTGATGAAGAGCATCGAATCACCCCTAACTGCCAAGTGTCGAACATCGAGTTCGCTTGCAACTAGTAATCCTCTGAGGAGCCCCTCGTACTCTGCCACATTGTTCGTATAGGGGAAGGTCAAGCGATAAGCGTGAAGACGCACATCCTTAGGTGATAGCGTAAGAATAGTGGTAGCACTGCCACCTCTAGCGGTTGAAGCTCCGTCGAAATACAACGTCTCTTCGGGGCCTGTTAAGATAGGGCCTACACTATGTACATATTCGTCTAGAAATTTAGGCTCTATGGTTGCCTGAATGTCAATAGGAGATGTTACTAATTGGTCGGCTATCTCTTGGCCCTTCATAGAAGATTGGCCAATGTAATGCAGATCGAATTCTGCCGTGATAGCCTTCCAACGAGCTATTTTGCTACTTTCATATAAGTTATGCGTAATGGCCCTAAGGATGTTATTTTTACAGATGATGTTAACCTGGCTACAGAAAAGATAATGTCTACACTTTTTGAGCGTAAATACTAACGCTAAGCAGTTATGCTCAACTTTGTTGTATCTCGTTTCATACGCACATAGAGCGTGACTCAAGTAGTAGATGGGTACTTCCGACCCCTCACCCCTCCTTTAACAGAGTAACGCTACTAAGGCTACGTCTAAAGTTGTGAGATAGATATAGAATGGTTGATTCCTTTATGGTGGGAAAATTATTGGCAAGCATTGAAGCTCCTGCTTCAAGCTGTCGAACGCACGCTGACAATCATCCATAGGGTGTAACTTGTCGGTTAATCTCGAGATGAACTGCCTAATAAACTGTAACCTCCCCTGTAATCTGCGTAATTTCTTAAAACTTGTAGGGGGTGCCAATTCAACAATGTCTTTGACTTTGTCAGGGTCTATGCGTATGCCAGCTTCCGATACCACAAAACCCAGCATGCGTCCAGATTTGACTCTGAACACATACTTTTTTGGATTAAGTCAGAGGTCATATTTAGAGCATCTTTCGAGGACTAACTCCAAATCCTCTGAATGATCTTAAAACTTTAAAGACTTAACAGCTATATCGTCGACATAATCATTCAGCCTTCCTAAGAGGTAATCACTAAAGATGTACGTAATAGCTTGTTGATATGTTGCTCCGGCATTTTTTAAGCCAAAAGGCATCATGGTGTAGCAAAAGGTCTCCCAGGGTGTTATAAATGTTGTTGTTAGCTGGTGCTCTAGGTTAATGCGTATTTGATTGTAGCCTGAGCAGCCGTCCATGAAGGACAAAAGCGCATGCCCAGCGGTTGTATCCACCAATTGGTCGATACTTGCAATGGGAAGTTATCCTTGATTGTAGCTTTGTTCAAGTCCTGGAAGTCTATGCAAATGCGTATTCCTTCGGTCTTTTTGGAAACTACTACGATATTGGACAACCAGTCCGAGTAATCAACAGCACAAATAAAACTTTCCTAGTACAGCTTAGTGATTTCATCACGTACTGCTAGCGCGACTTCTGGCTTGATCTTTCGTGCTTTTTGTCTAATGGCTTTGATATGAGGATCTAGGATTATGTTGTGTTGAATTAATCTTGGGTCTAGTCCTAGCATATCCTCGTATGACCATGAAAACACTGTGATGTTATTCTGGAAAACTTGTTTTATGTCATCACTTGCTTTCTGGTCTAATAGAGAGCTAACCTTGAGAGTTTTAGTCTCACCCCTATGCGTAACCACAGAGACCTCGTTGAGTGGATCCTCGGTCACATCTCCGGCCTCCAGATCTAGCATGTGTGTCGATTGTTGTGGCCAGTCTAGAGATGTTTCTGATGTGGCTATGATTGCATCATTAAGGGCTAGGTTAGTTTCTATTAGTGTGGGATCAAGTTGTCTAATGATTTCACCGTGTAGGCTTACTAAAACTAGCGGTGCAGACAACATTTCGTCCATCTGTGAATTATCCTGCAAAAGTGTCAAATGCGAGAGTAATTAGACAGATACTAATTTTGATGCGATAAGTGTTGAACAAATAACATTTAGTTTAGTGTACAGGAAGTGACGTGACATTGTTGCGTAAAGGTAACTGAATTTTAAAGTTTGCAAATAGCCTGTAATTAATGAGACCTGATTACGAGGAGATAAGCTACAGTAGTTCAGGGTCGTTTCGGACCGTAATGCATGCGATATATAGCGCAATTAATGCCTTGATCCTTGGGTTCTAGCTCATACTGACACCAGCATTTGGGTAAGTCTCGCTGAAATCGGGTATCAAGTCGGTTAAATCTTGCATATAAGTAAGCAGTTTTCAGTAAGAACGGGCTGTTGGCTGTCGCGAATTCGAATTTCTAACTATTACAAAGCAAGAGGAAGAGGAGCAGAAGCTTAGAGCATGTAGTTTGCAAAGACATGAAACTGTGAAACTCTGAAGGTTTCGGAACCGTGACAATGGTGCCTAAAGTGAAACAAAAGAATGTGAAACTGACTAAAATCGACGAGGTGCATAAGAATCTGCAGCATGCTTCACAAGCGGTGGTCAAAGTGAGGGACCCTGCGCCTTTGAACTAGTAGGCCATTCCTTGCGTACTTGTGTTGTTTTAGCAGTTTTGTTTCTATAGCGTTGTTCGTGTAAATGAGGGTTTTAGATTATGGACCTCGCGTTAAGACGAGGGTTTAATGGGGTACGTTTATCACCGTTGTCGGGGACAAACCTTGCACTGTTGCAAGGGTTTGGGCAATTTCGGCATGAATAGTTAAGCGTAATTTGTAGGTTTCCTATATTGAAACATGCAAATGTGAATCTAGACGTTGATCTACTTATTACATTTTCTGTATAGTGTTATGCTAAGGCCTTTCTTAATCGTCCTAGATATCGTTGGGGTTTTGTGCTGCATAAACCCAATCATGCCTAATGTCCCTTCTCCGCACACTCGGTTGCATGGGAAGGTCATATGGTTTTGAAAGGGCACGCTGGAGTTTTTGCAGTTTTTATTGCATAACTACAACGTTATTATATGGTCTAATTTGTTATGCAATATTGCTGGTGCCATTTTGGAGCACCTGTTAGTGGGTTCCGCATAGGGAATTTTGGCTTTCTTGACAGATGGAGCCATCGACACTAGTTGTCCCGAGGACCGAGACCTTACCGCCTGAGGTTTGAGGTGCTTAGGCTGGATCTGGGAAATGGCCTAGTTTAGTTACTACCACGCATATAACACTTCGTTCGTGGCCCGCCATGTCTCGACCTATTTCCAGAACCCACCAGGCATAGTATACTACTTAGGCGGGTAAGCGGTTTTGTCGGCTATATTGTCGTTATCTGTCTATTTTCTGAGTTTTGTAAAACATAAGATGAGCCTATGTGGTATGGTACAGGTTTTTTATCCATGAAAACAGGTTGGTAGGCAATGGTGATACTTTGTCATGGACCGAAATGGCGATAAAGGTGTTTACCTTGACTAGCAACGTACGCGCTAGTGTGATGGAGCAGATCGGATTCGACGTTCATGAGTACCCCACCCATTACACTGATGCTTTCGAGAATTGCCAGAATCTCAGGTAGCTACATGAATATTGGACCTTGGATCTGCCCCTTACCATTGCAGACGTGCAGAGGAAACTTTCTCCATTTCCTTTGCCATTTGGACCTGGTAAAACTGCTGCGTATTCTATTGTTGCGTGGTGGAATTGTCAATTGTGCATGTTGCATAATAGTATTTTTTGTTTGACTTGTGTCTTACATTGTTTAGTCAGGGAATCTTGGGAGATTATCCTTACAATTTCTGGCCGTGAGGCAAATACCCTCCTCTTCCGCTACAGCGACATCAAGGATGCACAACGCTGGCTTGGCCACGCAACGGCCCCAATTGTGGTGGTCGCCAAGATACGAGAAGTGAGGCTAATGCATTTATTTTTAGCTACAACCCTTGATGTCCCCGCTAGTGCAATGTTAACACTGGTCAACTCCTTCAGCGAAAGGGCAGAGCGTTTTTGCACGCGCGTGCATCACGTGCGTGCATCACGTGCGTGTAAGTTTTGATATTGATGCTCAGCTTTTCGTAGACCTTTTCAACATCCCCTCTGATGGTCTTCCCATAGAGGAAAAGGCAAAGAGGAGTCTTAACTGCCAGAAGTGGTGGAGGAATGGGTAGGGGTCAAGAAGGAGCCTAAAGGGATCCCTTGTGAAAGAATCAAACTAGAAATCTCCAAGACAGTTTATCCCCTTTTCTGGGCCCGGGCTTTCCCCAAAACACTCTCACAGGGGAGGTTCTTTTCCATAGAGTAGACCCGTATTATGCGGGAGGTTATCGAGGAAGGGACCCAGTTCAACTGGGCAAGCTATTTTGTTGAGGGGTTATGCACTAAGATGCTCAGGCTTCGCAAGAAGCTCGAGTCTCGTTTTAACGTGCATTATGCCTTCTTCATAGCCTACCTTTGGAGTTTTGCTGAGTTCTTGGTTATTCAAAGGAATGGGGTCTGGATGCAGCAAGACCGAGACCAGCTATCTAGACCTTGGATTACCCACATTTTCAGCACTATGCGTGGACAGGATCCCCCGGAAGGGATTGGGGAATCTCTGTCTATAACGACCAGAGATTTGGCGGCATCTCGAATGCGAGGCCCCGACAACGTAGGCAGGATAATGCCTCACGAGGGAAACGTTTGGCGATAGAAATTGTAGAACCTGCAGCTCGGTGTAAAAGGCTTTGTATAACTGAGGCCTCTTCGAAGCCCGGGAGTGGCACAGGTCGAACCATGGAAGTCAGAGTTCAATGGAGTAAACCTCCGCCTGGTAAGCGTGGAAGAAATGTATTGAAAGTTATATTACGCAATGTTTATTTAGGATATTTTGAAGTGTCTTAAGCGTATTATGTGATATGACCAGAAAAAGTTATGGAGCAGCTGACCCCTGAAATAGGGGCAATGATATTAAGTCATGGGGAAGGGGCCCCAGTTTTAGAAGAAGAGGCCCCGGCTGTTAAGGTGAGCAACGCATAGATTCTTGTGCGTGAGGAGGCCCCAGCTATTGGGACAGACGACGCATAGACTCTTGTGCGTGCAGAGAGAAAGGAGGCAGAAGATGTTGGGGAGCTCCCTACTGCTACTGGTAGAGGTAATGAGCATGTTGGAAACTTTGAAGAGTTTTGTTATTAATTAGAGTCTCTAACTTGACTATGCTACAAGAGAAGAGGATACGTCCACATCTGCCGTTGTGAGCAGAGCGTGGAGAGACTTTCCTAACAAGTTCTCCTTCATGGCAGGCGTCCTCAATGATATGATCGAGCGCCTGAGCACGTTGATCCTGAAGCTGCTACGTTGTAGCCATAATAGGTTTATTTTATTATACAGTGGTAATGTGTCATATACATTGATAATGTTTACTGTTTGGAGCTTGCCTTCGATGGGACCCAACGAAGCCCATTGATTTGGACATAGTGGAGCCTCCATCTGATGGGGAAGTCGTGCCATGCCACATTTATGAAGAGATGCGTAAATGTACGTTATGCTCGACATGATCCTTATGGGAGAGTAAGGGTGTAAATGAAAACCTCTAGAAAAGGGTGCAGAGGTTAGAAAAGAAGAATGAGTCTCTGACCAAAGAGGTTGGGGACCTAAAATCGTGATGCGAGTTCCTACAGGCGCAGGAAACAGGTGACGAGGACTGGCGCACCACTGTTATTGACTACTCCCGTTATTGGACCGCCATCAAGAACAGCGTGCAAACCAGCTGAGCGTTGATGGAGCAACGGATGTAGATACAGCTGTTAGCTCAAAAAAGCCAAGAATGGAGGGATTACTGTGCAAGTGTGCAAGAATGAGGGCAGAAGGAAAAGGACCACAAACATTTGTATAAGCGAGAAACTATCACTTATCGTCAACATTATTGTGATTCTAGCATTGAAGCCCAATCTTTGCGAGTCTTCCTGGACGTCATTGGGGCATCCGAAGCTTTCAAAAAGTTTCAAGAGCAGGTAACTGTAAGTGCGTTCCTGGAAAGGGAGGTGAATTTCCATGGGGGCCAGACTACCATCCCTACTTTCTTCCCTAACCCACCTCACTGGACTAGCGTGGAGAAAGGGAGGTGAAGGCTGGAGCTGCTCTAGGAGATGAAGTGTGGTCTAACCTAACTGAGGATGAAATCATGTAGCGTCTATGGGTCGGCTTGGAAAAGCTTCCCTTTGTTGTGGAAGTAGGGCCATCGCAAGTAAGTTTAATCATGACTAAGTCTAAATTTTCTGATTGCGTTGTCAAGTTTTATCTTGCTAATATGTTCTCTGTATCTAGGTACCAGAAGAGGATAGAGATGACGAGCCAGCTGAAGAGCAAATACAAGAAGAGGGGCGTAGTGATGAAGAGCGTCCTCCTGTGGAGCCGATGCAAGAGCAAGGACCTCATGAAGAGGGGATTCTTCATGAGGGAATACTTCCCCGAAGAGAAGGCCCACTAGAGGATGATTTATTAGGACTAGAGCCAGACTTGAGAGATACTGGTGACAATGGCATCAGAGGAGATGCGTAATTGTAGTTTAGGCATGGTTTTATTGATTAGAGTCAACAATGGTTATGTGAATGACTGAAAGACTAGCTATAAGATTTTGTGACTATTTTAAATGTTATTTATTTTTTTTATCTTTTGCATTTTTATCTGCAAAGCGTAAGCATAGTTGTTAATAGTTTTGCCTAAGTTATGTTGTGACGGAATGGAATTTCTAGTTTAAGGCCATAGCAGGCCATCACTAGTTTTAGGCCATTGCGGGCCATGGTGGGAGTTTGCGTAATCTGGAAACTAGTTTTAGGCCTTTGCGGGCCATGGCTAGTTTTAGGCCGTTGCGGGCCTTACCTAGTTTTAGGCTGTTGCAGGCCTTAACTAGTTTTTGGCCATTGCGGGCCATGGCTAGTTTTAGGCCGTTGCAGGCCTTAACTAGTTTTAGGCCATTGCGGGCCTGTTTGCGTAATATAGAGAGTGCAATTGATGGTAATGTATTTTTTCTCCGTAATTGGACTAAAGTGATCAAAAGGCATAAATAGCGTACATAAAAGAAGTGTAATAGTGTAAGGAATGGCAAGCGTAAACATTGAAAATTTCTATAGCGTAAATATGTACTGGATGAAGATGGAATGCTAAGTGTAAATAGCGATAATTGGTAAAAACATGATAATGTGCGTGAATCCATTTAGTTCAATCGCTAATTCGCAATTGTTTCTTGATGGCCTTTACATTCAGTGTTGCGTAAGGATGGAGGGATTTACAGTCTGACTCCTCTATGCCACCCTCCTGAAATGGTAGGTTGGCCTAGGCTAGACTGTCATCGTTTGTTTTAGTTTTTTGAGGGATTTGGAGATGGGTCTGATCATCCGATGTTTCTATCTCCGAATCCTATTCTTCTTCAATGTTGTTGATAGTCCTAGGGGTGATTTCATCACCGCGTATTACGACCTCCCCTCCTGCGTAGGGTAGGTGTATTTCCTGATGTATCGGTGATGAAACTGCCCTTAGCTAGGCTAACCAGGACCTCTCTAGGATCAAGTTGAACCCATGCATCTCCTCGACGACTAGAAATGTGGCATCCATTGGGAATTGATCTCCTGCCACAAACTTGATACGCACAGTCCCCTTGACCTAAACCCTTGCTCCATTGAATGACTTTACGCATGTTGTCATCGTGGGAATGATCTAGTCGACTAGACCCAACCTATCCATAATGGGATAAGGAATGACATTTGTAGCTGCGCCATCGTCCACGTGTACCCTCCGGATTAGGTACTGACTGACCCGAATGGTGATGAACATGGGTTCAGTCGTCACTTGACCTTTCTCAGGATCATCTTTGATGGACCCGTCATGAAAGGTTAGCGAGGTAGGCTTGGGTTTCTTAGCTTTGGAAGGAAACATGACAGCGTGTATCACTTCTTCCTCCACTGGTAAGCTTTCGTCCACAAGTATGGATGTCAGCATGCGGACCATAGCCTCACGGTGTTCTTGGGATGTCTTGAGCAGGTCATAAAGGCTCAGGGTTGTACTTTTTTGTTTCAGAGCTTGTTTGACCTGCGTAAACGCGTCGAGGAGGTTCCTTTCCTTGCTAGGTAGTTAACTCCCCTTTTCTTCTTCCATCCTTCCCAAGAGAGGAATCTCCCGAGGTCGAATGGTGTTAGTTAGGGGGTTGTTCTTTTTCTCGCCGAGAGGAGGTGGATGCATTTCTGCACCTTTATCCTGCCTCTGAGGTATAGGCGAAGGCACAGAGGCTAGGGGCCTAGCCTTAGGGAAGCCAAGAATAGAGTGGTCTTTTGTAGCGTTAACAGATGTGTCTGCTCCCTTTTGTTTATCGGGTGGTGGTTGGCGATTTTGGTTAGAGGCCTGCCCCTGCGTGAGAGGAGTAGCTGGTGGTTTTTATGCTCTGATAACGAAAGGTGCCCTATGCGTGGGCGCGGATGAGGTGGTGGCTTTGCTGTTACTACGTGGCTGAGTGACATTCTGAGAAGGTGCACGAATGATAAAAGGTGGCCTTGAGACACCACTAGCTATCGATGAAAGGTTTGCCCCCATTGGTGATCTAGTAGGTACACGCAAAAAAAAGGTTATTTGGGTGGTACCTTCCTGTCACTGTCCATACTCACCACATTGATTGTATAGGGTGCATCGTTTGCATTCAACGGATCCTTATACACATGCAATGCCTAGTTTTCCGGACACATTGGACTACTGCCGTCTAGTTTCAAATGACCCTTGTCGATCATGCGTTGAATGTTGTCCTTCAACGCCTAGCAATAATCTGTATCGTGACCACACAACTGGTGGTAGTCACAGAAATGGTCCAACCTGAAAGATTTTGGAACTGGTGGTTCGTTAGGTAGGGCTAAAGAAGGATTTTTCAGCAGTTCCTAGTGACATCTGTGATACTTCAGAGCTTCTTCGGATACCCTTTTGGGTTGCATGTATCCTACCCCTAACAATTGTTTCAACAGTTCTAAATGTTTTACAGGCAGGGTTGTATACTTTGAGCGGTCTTTACGCTCAAAGTTTGGTTTTGGCTGGGGGGCCCTTCAGGGGCAGCTGTGTCCTGGCTGGTGCTACCAGCACTGGCCATGGTCTCAGGAGGCACCGTAGGTGCCTTCTTATTCTTGTTCTTTATGCCCTCAGCCAGCGTAGCTACTGTCATTGTCATCACTTTACCTTTGTCCTTGCCTTTGTTGTGAGCATTCTTGTAGGCAACATATGTCGGGTCTTTGCTGGCCTTCGTAGCATCTTGGATGCTTCTAATTTGAGCGAAGGCCTGATGTAAGGAGTTATGGGAAAGATAATACAGCTTTGACTTGATAAGGTCATTGACTACTCCTTTGAAGATGGCTAGTAAGTGTGGCTCTGCGATTGGAACATGGATTTCATTCAAAGTAGCATTCCAGCGTTGTATGAACTTCTGGACTGGTTTGAGGGGGTCTTGTTTCACTCCCATGAGTTGATCTAACATGACTTCCGGCTTTAAGTTGTATTTAAAGTGAGTCACGAATTGTGTCAGAAGCTCTTTCAAGGTTGAAATGGAAGAGCGTGGGAGCGCTCGATACCAATCTAGAGCTTTCCCTGTCAGAGACATAGCAAAGACTGAGATAATCATGTGAGGCCACTGTTGCAGAAACAAGGATTTAGATCTAAAGGTGACCAAATGAGCGTTAGGATCCCCCTCCCCATTATACTTGGTAAAATGAGGTAAGGACATCCCTGGTGGCAACAACAACATGGGGACTACTGGACTAATAGGATCATCTTGGTAGAAGTCCATGATCTGTACAGTGTCTGAGCCAATGGCCTTAAGAGGCCTAACCTCCTCAGTGAGGATTTGAATAAGTAGGAAGGCTTGGTCCAGACCTGTTGATGGAGGTGTCTATGCAGGAGGAGCAAGGGGCTGCCCTGGGAAAGTTGTGCCCGGCAGTAGGAATGGTGGGATGGTTTGGCCGGTAGATGGTGGGGCAGGGATTCCTGCAAGCAGGGGTGCCTACGAAGACCACCATTCGCTGGTTTTGGAAGAGAGATTAGCTGCCGCCGGCTGCATGGGATAAGGATAGGGATATTGTGGGACCATCTGCCAAATATGCGTCATGGATTCCACCAAGGGTTGCACACCGTATACTGAAGACTGGTTATGTTGTGTCGCGAGGATGGTCCACTGACTTGCGGCAGGTTGTTGGATGAATGTTTGTGGTTGAACAACAGTGGTGATTTGTTGGGTTGGAGGGGGCGAAAGTGATTGAGTCTGCACTGGACGAGTTGTGGATATGAATTGGGGTTGGATTTGCTGAATGAAATGGGGCACGGTGGATGCTGGAACCAGCACCGGAATGCTGAGCACGCGTGGTGACGAAGCTGCCCCCATGTTATCTTGGGGTATTTGCACTTGCAGCACAGATGATTGTGCAGTGGCTTGTGGAATGATAGGGATGTGCGTCTGTGTGGTCATGGCTGGATTGAGTGGGGCAACTTCTCCTTTGAGAGGGAATAATGGATTGACGTAAGTATGGGGACTAAGAGTGTGATACGAATGTTCAGACTGGGCTGCAAATTCATCATCCTCTTCCTCCCCATTTTGGCATTCCATCATAGCCTGTGTAGCCTGGCTCTTAGCCATGACCAACTCTTTTATAATTTCATGGTGATGGTCCATTAAAGGGATAATGTCATAAGTTGTTGGGGTGAAATCCTAGCCCCCTCGATGGATCATCTCAAAATTCCGCTTCACCTCGATTTCGACTCAGCTAAGGGCAAGCTTCACCTGGATCTTGACACAGATGAAATTGTATTCCTCAGGGGTTACGACAGTGAATACTGGGTCTTTGCCCTGCAGTCTCAATGATCGACGCAATGATCCCTGAGGTCCTGCTGCACCAGAAGCGGGTCTGGTGACAGCGACAAGGTTCACAGATGTAGCACCCAAATCAGCGACGACCATGGTGGTTGTGGTTGTGTAAGATGAATCCATTGATCAAGCATATTAATCGACAATAAATGACTAGATCTAAAAGAAAACACAATAGAAAAATAAGATCACGGTTAGGTTTTTTACCCTGTAGGATTCCAAAGGAATCATTAAAGTAACTGATCTACACCACATGATGTTTCGTAAACTTCCCTAGAGGTATTACGTTCATGTTTTTGGCAACGCAGGTATAGATCGCTAATAGGGCTACCCGTAAAAAATACGAATCGGAGCCTAGGCCCTCCTTCTAGCGCTAGAAAACTATAACGACGGAAAATGTCGGCAGCTGGAATACCAAACAAAATCTGTGTAAACAGTCTTAACCATAGATCCATGCGAGGAATGTGCTGGGGAAAAACGAATCCGCAGTGCCCTGAATGGTCTTGTCGATCAGACAGGGACTTACTAAATCAGTAAACCGATGGAGATTATGAATGTTGCGTGGAACGATTTGATTCGATGGGTTGCAAAATGAGAGAAAAACAATGTAGATGAATTATAACAATGATAACGCTCACATGGTAAAATGAATCAAACACGAGAGAAATTCGTGATTTCAAGATCTATGGGTTTGACTCGGAAAATGAATATTTTGTATATCACATTACACTTGGGAGACCCCGATTGCCTTGTATGAAGCAAACACAAAATAACAAGAAAACTGTCTAAGCAGAAGTACAAAATGGAGTCCGATCTACCTCGTAGGCCAGAAATGGGATGCAAGGAAGGTCAAGTTCTGATGTCTATCGATCAACTGCTTCTGATCAATAGAGCTCGCAAACCGTGTCAGATGATCTCTCGATCTCTGATCTGCTCCTTTTTCCTTGGGTAATCTTTGCTCGAAACTGCCAGTGATCACCAATGGAGAAAGTTGTGTCTTTGCCAAAGGGGCCAATCGCTCCTGCTGCCAATGTTCATGCAAAATGTCTCCTGTCTCTGATAAAATATAGTGTTACCAAAAGATTGCCAAAATGCTTCTCTCTTTCTCTGTCTCTCTCTATATCTCTGTGCCTATTTTGTTTTTCTTCTCCAACTAGGATATTTATAGGTTTGACAATATGTGGAGAAGGCATGGCTATGATGACACGTGTTTCAAAGCCTTCATAAGATTGTTGACTTGACCATCCTTGTGTTGAAATTCATGACTATGCACAATACACGCATCTGCGTATTGTGCGTATGAGTAACAAGTGTGGATCGGGCATGTCTCAATTGATTTTAGGCTATATTACGCTTGTACACATTGCGTCACATGCGAGAGCGTAATAATGCACAAAAGTAATCAACTCAAGCTGCTTTACACTAGTTTACGCTACCAAGCGTAGTGAAGCGTAAACAATGATTAACTTGGCGATGGATCATGCTGACGTACGTTGCGTTGCGTAACGAGCGTAACTTGATCTGTTGCGCTTCCTTTGGATTCTCTTTGACGTTTTCGAAGCTCGTTACGCTGCCTTGCATAACAGAGCGTAAAGCTGCCCTTGGACAAAAGATTAGCGGAATACACGAGAGATCGCATATTACACTGCTTAGGCCTTAGGCTTCGCCAAATCTACTGAAGTAAACTGCCTTCTAATGTCAGACTATGTTACGCTGAGTGTCATTACGCTACATTGCGTACTATAGCATAAAGACAGAAAACATAGTAAGATAAGAAATCTGCAAAAGAAAACCAAAGTCTTGATGCCGCGCGCCTCTTTGCCTTGCCCTGCCTTGCCTTGTTCTCCTTTCTTTAATTCTGTCATGTACTTTTGTCTGAATCGTGAATCTTCGCTTGAGGCCGACTCAAAATTTTCACGCTGTTTTAGCAGGCTAATTTGTACAAAGTACAAGAAAACTCCACAAGGCCTACAATATCTACAAACCTAGCCAATAGGCAACTATTACTCCAAGAAAGAGGAGAGAATGATTGGATGTAATAGATATTTGAAAATGCTACATCGTTCCAAGTAATGCTTGAAACTAGTAAACGTGCCACTATTATGATCATGCAACACCAAGATGCAGCAAGAGCCATAGAGGTCATCATTGATAACATTAAGGAATCTTTTAACATTCCTATTGTGCCATTGACTGATATCTCTAGAGTATAAAATGTTGAAATGCTTGTCAAAACCTTAATAACTCTTGTGAACCATGAAGATATTTTGAATAGACCATTGCAGATAGGTGAAGTCATGCAGAATCTTTTTGATATCCCTAGTGACATCATTGTATTATAGTCTAACTTAATAACCACAAAAGGGAAGTTGGTCATGGCTGAAATTAGAACTGAGCACACAAAGAACAAGGTACAACGGTTTCAAGATGAGTTAGCAAATCTAAGAGTTCATAAGAAAAACCCTAGACAATTCATAACACCATACCAACTTGATTAGTTTAGAATCAACCATGTGAGGCACCTAATTGATCACAACATGAATATGGAAAGAGAAAAGGAGAAGATAGTGTGGGATGCATCAATGACATAGGCCCAAACATATGCACATGCTAAAGCACTTACTGCTTTACAAGAAGAGAACAAATAGTTAGCTATTAACAATGCTCGATTAACAAACATTGAAAAGCATGAGAATGTTCTTAAGGAGAGCAGCTAATACCTCCAAGAATAAATAATCTACCTCAACCAATATATGAGTCACTTGGCTTGAGAAAATAAAATCCTATAAATGGAAGAAGTTCACGCTATTCATCAAAAATCTATAATAGAAATTAGCACATGATAGAATGATGCTAAAAAGCATGAAAGACTCATAGAGCATTTTCAAGATTAGGTGGTCATGTATAAGCAAATAAATAAAAAACAAATTCGGCTGGCTAAGGCCAAAATCAATGACATCTCTACTCAAAATCCATATTGGAAACCCATCTTGGATAGTCTTGCCCATGTCCACCAATTTTAGGTTAAAAACCAAGACCTACAAATAGAGGACCTAATAGAATACATAGGGTTAGTGAACCTTCACTATGCTAACTTAGCCATGTTAACAATAGGTAGGCCTCAGAATGAGTTAGAGTAGTAGGTAGTGATATTCTATGCCATGTATGAAAAGGAATTTTTTGATAGGAAAGACACCCTATAGAAGGTACATATCAAAAATTCTGAACTCAAAATTGTCAAAGCTAGCTACCAGGGCTAGAAGGATGTAGTAGTGAACCTAATACATCAAATGTTAGCTTACCAAGAGCTAAAAAAGATGGCTAGAGCTTTTGAGAAAGAGAGGTGGAAATTTGTAGCTTGCTATGTGAAAGCCAACAAAGTGTTCCTGCAACTACCATGCCCATGGGATGTACCTGTACCATCCAACATCATACAATAAGTGTGGATGGTACATGATTCTAGGATAGAAGAGGAGAAACTTCAAGTGCTCCTCAATCACTACCAATTTATAAAGCTTGATGACAAAGGAAAGAATCTAATGGAAGAGCCTCCACTGTCTAGACCATGACCTACATTGAGCTACTTCAATTTTTTCTTTTTATTTTATCAAATAACTATGGCATTCTTTAAGAATGCCACTACAAAATTCTAAGTCATATAAATAGTTAGTTAGTTATATATAGTCAAGTTTACGTCCTTATTTTGTAAGGGACTCTATCCTCATTTTGTTTTAACTTGAGGAGTTTCTACTCAATCGTGAGGGTATAATAAAGTCAAATTTTGTTGTGATACGATATCATATGTACGATGTAATATCTATGATATTGTAGCAATGATGTCATAGATACAATGTCATGATACATATTATGTCATCGTTGGTATGATGTCTAAAGATGTGTGTAGCCCTATAAATATGAATACTTAGGTGCACAATTCATAACTTTTCATTTCAAGTTGTAGGGAAACTCTTGCAGTTTTATTTTGTAGTTGTAATAGAGAGTGAATGCTTGTAGTGTGATGTTTAGAAGTTTTCTAGAATCTTCATTCAAGTGAATTGTACTTGGACACAGTTCATGATGGCAATAAAGATCGATATTTCTTTCCATCATTGCAACATTCCCATACTTTCATTTGTTTACTTAGCGTATTCTTTATGATTTTTTTAGTTAACCATTTACATTCCAAGAACTTTATTTTACATGTCATTAGTAAGTGAAATGGATATGATTGGTTTTGAGCACTACGTATAGTTATTTGATAACCCAATAGTGGTGTTGCTTGATTTTCTTAGTAGTAATACTAGTTGGTAATCGTAGTGATGACTACATGAGTTCAAGGAGTGTATGGTAAACCAAGACTAAATATCCATCGCACTAGGCTACGTTAGATTTATGTTTTCTTAATTAACTAGACTTAGAATTTATTCAATCATGTTTACTTTAGGAGCACTTAAGAGCCTAACAACATCACTTAATCATACACCTTAATAAGAGCTAAACCATACAACTAGACTTCACTAGCTTGAAGTGGGAAGATATCAATCATGAACTTAACATTAATTACTAGCATAATAACATTGTTTATCCACAAATTATGATCTGATTGCATGTGAACACTCATGACTTGTATGGTAGACTATTGGATACTCCACCGCTCATCACTTAGTGAACTGGTAGGGCCTAGATATATCATCAACTTATAGTCAATGGTAGCTACTTCAAGTTTAACCTTCATTAACACTATCATGAATATTGATAGAGCTAAACAATCAAGTGGTAATCCAATGTTGTCTTCCAAGTTCCTTCATTACATTTTTTTCAATGAAGGTGAAGTTTAGATAATAAGGATGTTGATGCTAGTAGACTATTTTAACTTGATAGATCATGTTGTCCTTACTTATGGTTGTTTTGTTACATCCCCTAGCTAAATCATCAAGAAGTGGGCAATTGACTCTACAAGAAAAAGTCATCTTGAATTACTATATGTGTCTTAACAAAATAATATTATTTGATAAGAGATATATAGTTAAGTTCTTAACAACTATTCTGAATGATTCAAACTAATCTAGATTATTAACACTCATTTCCTTAGTAATAATGCCAAAGATGAATGGTGAATGTTCCCTACACCAAAACATACAAATCAAAAGTATGCATGCATGACCTGATCATATTTCATGAATTAGACTAGTAGTGTACTTAGATTATTAAATGTGATTATAGGTTGCTATCTTCCCAAGTATACTTGTGATGACTTGCAATTTATATGGCTAAATATAACCAAGGAATATGATGGATGATGTTGTGGGGGCCATATTAAAGTACTATTAAAATATTTAAATTTAATCTAATTTAATATAACTATAATAATTAAATTTTAATCTATTCTATACTATACGATTCCATTCCTAGTTTCTTATACATATCCTAGACCAACATGATTTTTGTTGGATTACCACATGATTAATGTTGGCAAACTAAGTAAGAGCATTGTTGGGATTACCAAATAATACATTTTATACTTGCAACTAGCTCTACTTATTATGTCATATTATTGTATGTGGAAAAGTAACTATTACATTATGTTAATGAAAAAAAATTGCATCAAATGTAAATTCTAAGTTAAGTTAAAATGCTATAATGAAAATGAAGAAATTTCAATTGTGTTATTGTTCATGAGTTATATCTAAGTATAGATCACTCAAATAATACTATGAGCACTAGCTAACTATTTTAACTTATATAGAAATAAATTACAAGAATTCAACTATCCGACTAACCAAAATTGTGTCATAAATGCAATAACTGGTGCATTTATATAGGCATTTATTAGCACTACATCAACAATGATGCATTGATGTTTCTAGGCCTACATTGACATAATTGACTTATTTATTCTTCATTAATCTTATTCAAGTGACTAATACTATAATTAGTTTCTCTTCACTACCTTTATAACTAAGATCTTTTTTAGGTAAATAATGATGAAATTAATTTCTCTTCATAACTTTATAACTACTATTGGGGTTGTAAGGATTGAGGTAGAAACTTGAACTTAAGTTAAGTATTAAAGATATACACAACATTTTCTTATAATTTGATGTGTGAATATATTAAATATAAGTGGTATATTACAATTACAAATTTGATTAATATTTTCCAAATGTTACAAAGAACATTTGGTGATTTTCTTAATTTTATTTTTAAAATTCATAGCATGTACATTTTTACTATCTAATAGATCTAGAGGAGTTGTAGATATAGTATAATTTTAGTTTCAATTTTAATTTTTGCAATGTCATATAGTTACTTAAATGTTTCCATTACATAGAATATTAAAATGTAAAATTTTAACTTATAAGCTTCAACATACTTACAACTAGTCCAAAGGCTTGAGTTTAGCTTTAAAACTAAAATTAGGAAGTTTTTAAAAATTAAATTTTAAAAAAAAATAATTCTTTTTAGAGTAAAAGATCATTCTATTAATGGGAAAAGAATATGTTACAACTAATCATCATAGTTTCAATATTTGCATGGGATTTAGCTTTAAAAATAAAAAGAAAGAGACAAATCATAATGTTGTCAAAGGTCAATTTAGGTTTTGTAAAACAATTAAGTATTCATGGCATGCCTCTTCTCTCAACATATATACTACTACACCTCAAAGATATGTTGGGAATAAATTTTAAAGTAAAATCATAAAATGATCATCCAAGAAACTTTCTCTACCATGAAGACTTATTATAATGAACTAGAGCTTCTTGTTAATGAGAGTGTAGTACATAAGAAGACTTGCTATCTCAAATACTATACTAATTAACAATGAGGTTTTAGCTTAGTGGTACATGTTTTGGCCTAGTATCTCTAAGTTACAAGTTTGATTCTAGTAGGTAGCACTAAGTTATATACTTTTATAAATCAAGGTATACCTATGTTTCAATTATTTCAAGTTCTAAAATCTATACTAAAATTTTAATGATTGTAATAGAGCATTTGTGTCAAAACACTTACCACTAATAATAAGGTGTTAGTCTAGTGAAAAGATTTTTGATTTGGTAACTCTAAGTTATGGGTTTAATTTTAGTAGGTAATAGTGAGTTATAAAGTTATAATTTGACTATATGTCTTAGGGGTAAATATTATTTTTAAAAAAAATTGAGTTCCAAAAACCCCAACTTCCAAGACTTTTACCTTAGATAGTAGAGTTGATCAACCAAGTTAGGACCTGCAAGGATTTCTCTTTAAAGGACTGTACCAAGGTAAGACCTCATTGTTAACTTACCACTAACCTTAAGTGGAGAAGCATATGCCCACATCCTTAACTAGTAACAATACTAATTCATAATAAGCTTCTAGGTGTAGTTT
>MNCI01031752.1:375415-412268 GCA_015680685.1 Gnetum montanum
TCTATTCATTAAAAAATATATAAAAAAAAGAGAAAGCATAGATTATATATATATATATATATATAACAGTTTCATCTTGTTACTATTTTTATTACAGTTGTGCTCTAATCATAAAATGAAAACAGGTACTGCATTGTAGTGGACATGGCAAGTGTTGTGGTGTACCTACATGAGGCACTTGCAGGAATGAGCATTGTACATCTAGACCTTACGCCTCACAACATTCTGCTGGACCAAGACTTCCATGCAAAATTTTGTGACTTGGGGCTCTCCAAAACATTAAGAACAGAAACAAAGAGCCGCATAATGGTTAGCCATGTTGCAGGAACAATAGGATACATGTCCCCAGAATTGATGTTGGGTGGCAGAAGCACACCCAAATCCGACATTTTCAGCTTCGGAGTCATACTCCTGGAGCTGGTATGTGGCACACCATGCATGTACATGTAGGTAACTGAGCCAGATGCTCAAAGATATGAAATCATCAATCAAAGGTTCAATGCTTATCTATCAAGCAAGGTCCTAGGAAGGCCTAGAAATGGGTCGATGATGACCCAGAGTAGTATGCTACCTAGGTGTTCATCATCATTAGGAGGCTCAATAGTAATACCACTAAGTGGAGTCCTATAAATGCCCAAATATTCCCTAAGTAGTATGCTACCAAGGTCATCATCAATAGGCTCAATGCTTATCCCACCAAGTGAAGTCCTATTAAAGCCTAAATATGCCTGGAGTAGTGTGCTATCTAGGTCATCATCAGAAAGCTCAATGCTCAACCTACCAGTCAAGTCTTGGGAAGGCCCAAAGATGCCCTAAGTACTGTGTTATCCAAGTCATCATCAAGAGGCTCAATGCTCATCCCACCAAGAAGATTCCTAGGAAAGCCTCGAGATGCTCTAAGTAGTGTGTTATCCCAGTCTTCTTCAAGAGGTTCAATGCTAATCCCACCAAGCAGAGTCCCCAAAAGGCCCAAAGATGTCCCAATGAGCTCAATGCTTATTCCACCAAGCCAAGAGGTCTTGGGAACATTGGTAGATGAACTAAATTGCATGACTACCCTTGGTAATATACTTCTAGGGGTTATGTATCTTCCATTTCATATTGCATGGATGGTGCAGGGCCATTGTGGAGGCAGCGGCAACATTGCTAAGATGATAGATCAACATTGCCCTGGATTGGTGATAGATGAAGCTGAGAAGGCGGTGAAATTGGTGCTCCAATGTCTGCAGGTAGACCCAACACTGAGGCCTACCATGTCTACTATTCTATGTATTCTTAAAGGTGACCAAAACAACAATAATGACAAGGAGGATCCTACCACATCTTCATCTGTAGGTGCTCCTCCTTCTCCTCTGCCAATTTTCTTCCTGTCTGTAGATAACAATGTATATAACGTGCCTTTATTTTAAAGGGTTATCCTTGATAACAAGGATTAAATATTGGCCAGTTTCCCTTATTTGTTAGAAAGCTTCTAATTAGGAATTCCTCTACAAGGAAAAAGTCAGTTTCTAATTTAACTATGCTGTGTTTGTGTTTTCTCCTTGCAATTTTGTATTTTTCAATATCCTTTCTTAAATAATATTAGGAGTAATGAAAGTAAAAAGGAAAATGCCATTTCATTTTTGTTACGTAAATAATCACAAACACAGCCTGAGTGTAAAAAAATTTTTAGAAATTTGAACTATGATTTTTATGTTAATAGGATACAGGATAAATGTTAAAAGAGATATTTTTTTATTAGGAAATGGAAGGAAAAAATAGAGGTATAAAGCTAGCACTTGTTTTTTTTTCTTTTTGCAATTTTTTTTATTGTTTACTTAGTATCAAACATGTGATGTCAATTTTCTTTCCTCATTAATAATATTTTTCCCAAAATAAAAAAGTTATCACTATCTCTAAACTAGGTATGGAGTAAATTCTAATTTTTTGAGCAAACAAAAAATAAATTTCATGTAGTTGTATGTCAAAAGGAATAGAAAAAACATAAAATGTATCAATCGTAACCACCATGATGGATTACCAAGATGCTAAACTTTTGCAATCTTTGTTATTAAATTTCGAGATTCTTACATTGAAAGAAATGTGGGCCTAAACAAAGGACCATTTAATAATAGATTGGGATCCAACAAGTGTCTCACCAAGAAAATGCTCAACCAAACCATGCATGTGCATTTCATTTTCCATTATATAAAAGACACACCCAATAATTAATATCCATAACTTCTTTCTATTTTAATGTGTTAAATGTCAATTCATACTCTATGTAACTAGTACAAAATTTCTTAAGTACACTATGTTTAAGATTCATAAGTACTATGAAAATGTTCAACTTTATGATGTGGCATACAAATATTTTTTTGGTTTTTGGTTTTGATGCCCTATAGGAATACCTAGGGCTTTTTGATTTTTCTAGGTGTCCTTTGTTTTGCTAGAGGATCTTCTACCCTATATGATGACATTGCTATTATAATTGTTGATTTGGGGATTCATCCTTCTGATTGTATAAATACCAAACTTTCCTTTAAAAAAGATTCATAAGCATTGTAGTGTTTAGTCCTACGATATCATATGAGTTAAAGGTTGGAAATTATAAGTTGGATCATGACTCTTTAAGAAGTTTGAAGTCTAGCCAAAAAATGTGTTTTGTAATAAAGAAGTTATCAAAACTATGAGTAAGAATTAAAATGCTGAAGGAACAATTATGAACACTAAAATTTTGTTATCTTATATAATGATTTTGTATACATTATAAAGTTTTTTCAAGTTCTTATTAGCTTCCTACAATCCTAAAGTACAATAAAATCTAATAGTGTTAGATTAGTAGAGATATAAGAAGGATTATGGTAAAAAAAGATCCTAAGAAGGATTCTCTAAAGAATGTCGAAGATCTCATGAATTTTATGTATAGCATGACCCTTAAAGATAAAGATAAAATTATATTACAAGCACTTGTAAATAAGATAGTTATAACAAATTCTTAAAAGCTTACAATGAAAACATATAAAACATGGGTACATAGCATGAAAGTCCTTATAAGAGATAGTCATTTGTAATGAAAATATTTGCAATGACATAGCCTTTATAATAATAATATTACAATATCCTCCTAAATTATAGTATGTAATTTTCTTGAAGAAATACAAATTACCTATAATTACCCATCTTAAGTTTTAATTTTTATCTTCCTTTGTAGCTGTAAATTAATATCTACAAAATAATGTATGTGTTGCATACCATCCTTAATCCTTAGTTGTTAGAGGAGGTTAGCTTTCTCCTATGCTTAATATCATGTCCTATGCATTGAAAAATCCAAATATTGCACAAGTTTAACAATCTATCGATACCTTCATTGTGTTAGATACAATGTATCATTAATATATGGGCACACTAATTCATGTTGAATCACATTGTGTTAGATGCATTAATGAATTTGCAAAAAAAATTAATATGATTTTTTTGATGAAAAGAACTATAAGTTGCTACAACTAAAGAAATATCATCAATGTATCAAATTTTCAATGTAAGAAAACAATTATCAATATAAGATAAAAAAATCAAAAGAAGAGGTTAAAGAAAATAAAATCATCTCTATTTTAGAAAAAAATTACATAACTATTGCAATAAACTTTCTAGTGTTGTATAACATGATTTAAGATTAGAAATTGACATTAACTTAGGATACTTAATCTTTTGAATTAGTAAAATGTTTTTCCTTTATGAGTCTACTATGAAAATGTTTGGAATCATAAATCTTTTGATATCTCTCAAAGAGAATGGAGAGTGAATCGTTAAAGAGTTAATGCTTTTCATCCTAGATAATGTAATAAATGTTATACCCATGACTTATTTTGATCCTATATCAAGAGTTCCTTATCCCATATGTCATTGATGAGCAGCGAGGTACCCCTACGCCCAACCATGCGAATCACGAGTGTTCACACACAACTCGGTCAAATTCCGTAGACTACAAGAACTTTGCATACACAAATACCCTAACTAGCAAAACCTTGTGTTAGAACAATCATTGTCTTCCCAACCTCACTTGTGATGTGTCTAGTTACAATGGTTAAGTGAGATTGAGGAACATGATTTTTATGGCTTTTTTACTTATCTTCTAGGGTCTAATGCTTGGAATAAAATTTAAGAAATGGGATATTACGTAATCTATAATTATCCTAATCTATATCTTAACTCTCCCTAGCATAAGTATATGATCCCATCTTCCATACAAATCCTGAGAATCCCCTAACCACTACTGGGCTTCCAGACGTTAAGCGCCACTAGGTTGCCAAGTGTTGGGTTTACATTTGAGATGGTCGTACTTATGATTTTTAAAAGCTATAAAAGAGCGATAATGATTAAAGTAATAACAATGAAAAATTAAGGAATTAGTAAAGCATAAAAATATTAAACTATTGAATGCTCAATTGACTAAGTCCAATTGCTGCAAGGAATGCTTGAAAAGCTTGTCTTTATTGTCGTTCACACCAATGGGCTCAGGTACATTAGTGCTCGAATAAAGAGCTAAACACCTTTCTCACACCTACTACGGGCAATTAGAAAATATTATAACTCTCACAGAGATAAACTACAAGAGCTTCACTACAACTACCAATAAGGTACCTAAGTGTGGCATAAGCACACTTATTTATAGGCTAGAACAGGCTTTGCATAAATAGGGACACGTAGATGCATGGACAAATGCGTCGATAGGGCCACATTGATATGACCACATATATAGGGCTCCATATATGCGGCTTAATCAACGCATCGACTATTTAGCGCTTCATCATACCCCCACAATTGAGTAAAAACTTGTCCTCAAGTTTCATTACAATTTGGAAGGTATGAACTTCTTATTACAACACACATGACTCAACACACATGACACAACACCAATTTTACCAATGCACCATGTGCTCGAGTGTACAGAGAGAGAAAAATTACAAAAATTGTGGTGTTCAGAGATAAAATTGAACACCTTGACAATCCTGGATACTCTGTTGTGCTCAAAGATGCACAAATTGTTGGAGAAGATCACACCGTCCCTGGTGGCCGTAATTCTGATGGACCTTCACCAACCCTAGGCATATGTGGCAGTGGTGGCATGGATGATGATTTTCATGTAGCAACTACAACTTCTAGAAGCAACTAGAAAGCCTCCAACTTATTTTCTTCTAGGATCATTCACTATCCAAGTAGCTTTGCCAATGTGTACTGGGACTAGAACCTTCCAAGGGAATAGAAGTGCAGGGAAGAGTTCTTTCATATTGACAAACCAAGCTGAAAACTATTTTTGTTCAATGTTCGAATGTTCAGATTGATGTCTGTAGCTGCTGGTAGTCATTCATTTGTTAGGTCAAGTTCTCAGCGACCTCATGCTACCCTTCAACATGCGTGCGGAGAGCCTCAAGTTCCGCATTTGCTGCTTCAAAGTTTTGTTTTTTCACTTTATGCACTTGGAACTCACCCTTGTATAAAGAATACGAGGTGGCCACTTGTTTTTCTAGATCAGACCACGATCTTCCAATTGATAGCATAGCCAGGTTTACATAGTGAAGGTTGGCCAATTTCATGTAGTCTTTCATTTCTTCAATTTGCAGTTCCTTGAGCCAGATTTCAACCTGGTTGTAGGCATTCAACCCATCAAAGATGGGTTGCCATACCTCGCCTCCTTCTTGGAGCTGTTGGAGTGCTTGGTTCAATTTGGCCTTGGCGACTTGAATATTCTTTTCATTCACTTCCTTCTGTAATCCCACTTGGTCCTTGTAATGATTTTTAACTTTCTCAAACTTAATGGCTTCACTTGTCTAAGCGGTGATTTTGATGGTTGGTTTCTATGCCAAGGCATGAACCTCCTCCATAGAAAGATTCTGATTTTCAGTAGTCAACCTCCTCACATCAACATTCACTCTAGCTAGCTCTTCCTACTATTGGTGGATAAAGGTTTTCATGTGCTGATTTTCATTACCAGCATTGTGTAGGTGATGAACTTATGTAGTCAACCAAACATTCTCCTACTGAACCTCTATCAAATCCTTATGTAGATGATATGTATGAATGTCTGCCAAGGACTTATCAAAGGTCACTGACCCTTGCTCATCCTTAACTATCTAGAGTTTGACTTGAAGCTATTGAAAAGCTTCATCTATGGTGAGTTCACAGTTAAGGAAAGCTAGATCAGCAAGTTGGTTCCTTAATTGGGCAAATTTTGTTGCAAAGCATTGACAATTGGCTTGAGCAACTTCAAGTTGCCCTTCCAAGATGAGGTTCTTATCCCTTGATGAGAGAAACTCTAACTGGGTTGTAGTGATGTTATCTAGAAGATCAAAGACATCCAAAAGTAGTTTCTTGCTTCCCACCAGTTTGTCCAATAGTTCTTCATGTTGGGTTACATCGATCCTGCTACATGAAGTCCTGGTAGATGCCTGTATATCTTCGAGTATATGTGCATTTGGTACAGGTGTCATCGGTGCATTGAGGGCCATAGTAATTATGTCAGCAACCACTTCAGCTACAAGCTCCTATCCCTAGTGCTACATCACTAGGACTGTTTCCCACTCTCCATCCTCCAAGTGTACCAAAAAAGTAGCAGCATTTCCTAAAATTTTAGGGAATAACTGTTGGGTGGATACCATTACTTCTCCAACACTAGGATTAGTTCTTGTGAGTACTTGTGTTTAGTTGATATAGAACATTGTCCCTACCCTTTCTAGCAGACCTACTGATCAAGCCACTTGCTCGAGGTGGATGATTGCAGGGCGATAGACCAAAGGGTCTTCTCCTCCACTAGGCCCTCTAGATTGCTCATTTTGGCTCAAGAGCAATTTTCGGATTTCACATATATGTTCTGCAATGGTTTGCAAACCTTACCTCATTGTTTGCATAGGTGGTGGAGGTGGTTGCTACTCTTGCTCAATTTTTTCAGTGGCTAGAGTCCTGTCTTTCATCATTTCTCACCATGAGGCAATTAGAGCATGCTAAAGTGTATCGTTGGTGTAGTGTGCTATCCCTGCCCATTTGCATAATTTTTTTATTAAGCAGGGAAAGGGTAGAGCCTACCTTCCACATTTGCTTTTAGCGAATCTTTTCTCAATCTCTAAAAATAATAATTACTAAAGGCTCATTGCAAATTTTTCACTTAGAGTGTCACATGCACGAGTGGAGAAGGCAGTGATCTTGCTAGGTCTCACCATTGGGTTCAAGTGGTAAGATGCAATCTTTGAATATACCTTCTTTGTAGTGGTCAAAGTGCCAAACTCTTTGTGATTCACCCCATAGCACCACCCAATCCACTCTCCTTTTACCTCAAGATCTACTTGCTTAGGGATCTCCACCACATCAGCTCTGGTCTCAGGAAACCCCAGAGCTTATGCGATCACTTTTGCAGAGTAAGAGACAAAGATGTTCTTAATTCTTACTCTGGACGTTGGCTACCGATTTGTCTAGAAGAGGTAAGTCTCTCTTAAGTACCATTCACCACTGGATGTGATGATTGATCACATAAGAGAGTTTTGTAATTGGAGCTTCACCTCTTCTAGTGCATTCTCAAGGAATGGTCCAAAGTTTAACTCTTGCAAGACCATTCATTGCACCTCCCTTGCCCTGATAGCGTCGAGACATGCCTAGGTCAAGGTGATCTCAAGCTATGGCGCTATCGTCCGAGTCTCATCCCCTTATGATTGTTTGCTGGGGATCTCCTCTTCAGGAATCTGATGAACAGATTCCACATCAGGCCCTACACAGAAGGGGCCAATTGCATGGGAGCCCTCTACGTGCTCTAGGTGCTACACACCTCATCCTCTTCCCATTCGTGGTTTTTTGTCCCTTGGTTGTGATGGTCCTTCTCCCTTTAGATGCCTTGGTTTCAGTGCCATCTGCAATCAAACATAACCACTAATTATTATTTTTCATAAGTTGTTCAAAATGACCCTCATACACCTTCTCAGTTTGACTAAGTTATGGTGCTGGCACATGGATGCCATTAAATTTCCCAGAGTATTAGTTGATGGGTTATAACCAAAAATAGTAAGACATGAGTTGGAGGTTAAACTATTGTTTTGNAATGAAAAATCTCTGCATAATTTATTTTCAAAATGAACAAAAATGTAACGTGCAATGAGGGTATATATAGAGGTTTTGTGTTGCATTGATGGGGCCACATATAGGTAGCAACGTATATACAAGGGGCTATATATATGGGGCTGCATTGATGCAGGGGGTTGCGTGCATTGACCAACATTGACTAGCCCAAGAAAAGCCCAAAAATGGATTTAAAATGTCAAATTGGGGTAGTTGAAGAGCTTGAGACATCAGGAACTCAGCTGAGAGAAAGAGGAAGGTAAGTGGGGCAAGAAAAGGAGTCAAAAAGTAGGATAATGTTGTGAGAGAGAACTCCACGGAGAGAAATTGAGTGATGGGTAGCATGAAAAAAATCAACCAACTGAATCAAGAGGATGAAAGAATAACAAATGGGACCAGGGATATGCAAGTAGGTCCTCCCCATAGCAGGAAATAGCCATAGTAGCCCTTTCATATTGTCAACACCAGAGTCTGTGGGCCCCAGACTTAAGGAATGGTGACCACAAGTTAATACTCTCATCCATGAGAACCTGCTGAAGGATTAGGAGTTCACAAAAAGCATGAAAAACTTTCAAAACATAAGATGGGAAGTGAGGTGATTCATGGAGAAAAATGGAGGAAGAGAGAGTGAGAATTGGAATCCTGATTATCGGTCACATGAAACCCCATGTGAAGTTGTGGTTAAGTGACCTTGTAGGACCTTTCCCAAGTCCAGACCCAAAACCAACCACATATAGTGACATCGTAGCAACATAAGAAGGCCCGTCCACCCACAAGAGTACAAGAATGCACTCACAAAGGGCCACCACTTCAACATGCGTGAGAGGAAGGAAGTGAAATGGGACTAAGTTAGAGGGGATGAAGCAAGTCCCATAACTAGTGTGTGCAGTCCATGAGAGGTAGTCTAAGGGGTGTACTTTGAATTCCCACATAGTGATGATTTTATTACTATTATTATTATGATTATTTTATTATTTCTTTTCTTTGTTTCTTTATGTTTTGGGAACCACACCATGCAAAGACCCATGCTTGGTTGTATGCATTCGACTAAGGGGTGTGCTTTGAATCCTCATGTTTTTTTTTATATTTTTTTGGGATGTTTTTAAAATGAGGACCACACCATGCAAGGTCAAATTTCCAAACCCATGAGGACACTCTCGCAACCTAGGAGGTAGAAAGGCAGGACGAATGGTGCATTCCCCTTGAAGTCACACCCAATTCAAACCATTGGGTCATCCGCGAGTCTAGGAACTACACAAGTCACACATTAATTAAAATGTTTTTAATAGAAGGGGGTTTGCATGTGTCCAAAGGAGGAAACCCATGGAGGGGGTAAATGGGTGGATGACGTGGACTCACTACCAATTTTATGAGATGAAAGTAGACATAATTTTCAAGAATCAACAATGCAAGGACGGGAGTGAGATCAAATAGGTGGACCATTTCACATGACCCATTGCAACGAAAACCCACTACACCATACATTGGATGACAATAAGATGATTTATTAGGAACCAACTAGAAATTAAACACACACACACACACATACATAAGCAATAAAGAAATAGAAAAGTAATTAAAGAAAGAAAAAATTTAGTAAGAAATGAAAAACATACAAGTGATGTTGAAAAACAAAAAGGTGTAAAAAAAAAGATTCCAAAAATAATGAGGAGCTTAGTAGGATGGATCAACATGGAGGACGGTCTCCCCCATGACTAGGTTGAAAGGAGACTTGAAAAATGGAAAGAAGCTGTCCCTCTGATGATGAGGTGGTGGAGTTCACAAAAAGGTTTTAATTATTGTCAATTAACCAACTACATTCTCATGGGGTCCTCAGGTTTGTATATAAGCAAGTTGAAACACCGTAAAAAATTGTGAGTCGGCCTCAAGCAAAGTTTCGCAATTCAAGAAAGGACGCATTTCAGAATTCAGAAGATTGGGCAACACCAAGGGGCGCATAGCATCAAGTCCTCAACTTCTTATGCAGATGTCTAATCTTTCTATGCTTTTTCGGTTTATGCTATATCACGCAACGAAGCGTAATGGAGCTTAGCGTGATGGTATTTCAACATAGTCCAGCATCAGAAGGATAGTTGCTTCAGCATAGGGAGAAGCTTAAGCAGCGTGATATGCGATTTCTTGTGTATTTTGCTAAGTCTTTCGTTCAAAGACAGGCTTACACTCTGTTACGCATGGCAGCGTAATAAGCTCCAGAACAGTCAAAGGCAAAGTCTAAGAAAATGCGACTGCTCAATCATACGCTCATCACGCAATGGAGCGTATCGAAACGTATTGCATCGCCAAACTAGACATTGTTTACGCTTCATTACGCACGGCTGCGTAAGCGAGCATAAAATGGCTTTAATTCCATCGTTCCCATGTTACGTTACGCTCATACACGCAACACAGCATGAATGAGCGTAATGTAACCCAAGACAGTTGAAACTTGCCCAACGCGCGTCTCTTCTTCACACGCACAATACACGAACGAGCGTATTGTGCGTAATCAGGAAGTTTGACGTAAAATTGGTCAAGTCAACAGTACCTGAAACATGTGGGACACACGTCATCAGGGTTGCACCTTTTCCACGGAGCGTCGTAGCCTATAAATACCCTAGTTGACAAAGATATAGGGGTTGGCAAATCAGAGAAGAAAAAAGGCATTTTCTGAGCACCAGAGCACTTATCACTTCTGGAGCAGAGATACAGAGAGCAGCGCCTTGGCAATTGTTGACAGCATCACCTTATAGCAGAAACAGAGCACAGTTCACTTTGAGGACCAGTGACAGGAGTAATCGTTCTGCTGGGAAGACTCTCTTGGTCAGAAACAGTTGATCGGTAGACGTCAGAGCTTGGCCTTCCTTGCATCTCGACTTTAGCCCACGAGGTAGATCGGACTTCTGTTTGGACGGTTTTACTTTTTTTTTATGCTTTCTTCACATCCAGTAATCAGGGATTCCCCAGTGTAATTTCTCATACAAAATATACATTTTTCAAGTCAAAGGGCAGATCTTGAAACTACATGCTTCTCTTATGTTAGCCTCCTTTTATCGTGTTTAGCATTATCACCATTGCAATCCATCTACATCATTTTCCCCTCGTTTTACGATTCTTCGAATTAGATCATTTTCACGAAAGATTCATCGGTTTACTGATTAGTAAGTCCCTGTCTGATCGACAAGACCACTCAGGGCATCGCGGATTCGTTTTTCTAGCATAGCCCTCGCGCGGATCCATGGCTAAAACTGTGTACACGGAATTTGTTCGGTATTTTCCAACTGCCGACGTTTTCCATCGTTACAGTTTTCTGGCGCTAGAAGGAGGGCCTTCAGGCTCTGATCCGAATATTTTGGGTAGCCCTGGTAGTGATCCATACCCTAAACCATAGATGTAATACCTCTAGGAAAGTCTATGGTCAATCGCGTGGTATAGATCGGTCGCAAGGACAATTTCTTTGAAATCCTACAGGGTAGAAAGCCTTTTTTGTGCTTTTGTTGCCAGCCATCTCTTAGATCTGATTACCAGTTATCGCTAACTTCATTGATCAATGGATTCCTTGTACACAACCACAACTGCCATGGTCCCTACCGATCTGGGTGCCGCACCTATGAATCCTATGGTGGTCACAGGACCAGCTCCTGGCGCAACGGGATCTCAGGGACCATTGCGCCATTCGTTGAGGCTCCAGGGAAAAGAGCCTATCTTCATGGTTATAACCCCTGAAGAATACAACTTCATATGCGTTAAGATCCAGGTGAAGCTGGCTCTCAGCCGAGATGAACTCGAGGCGAAACGAAACTTTGAGGTGCTCCACCGAGGGGGCTATGATTTTAAGCCAACAGCTTACGACATAATTCCCTTGACCGAACACCAACACAAACTTATCACATAGTTGGTCATGGCCAAAGGCCAGGCTTCACAAGCTGTGGTGGAGCCCCAGCATGGGGAGGAGGAAGAGGACGAATTTGCGGCCCAGTCGGAGCATTCATTCCATACTCTGGAACCTTCGTTCCATACTCTGAGCCTCCAAACATATATAAATCCCTCGTTTCCTTTCAATGGAGAAGCTGCACCTCTTGACCCAGCCATGACCGCGTAGATGTATTTTCCTACCATGCCGCAGGCCAATGTGCAGCCATCTGGGTTGCAAGCACAAATACCGCACAATAACACGGGGGTGGTTCCGTCACCACGGGTACTTAGCATCCCAGTGGTGATCCCAGCAACCACCGCGCCCCATTTCATCCCTTAGATACAACCCCATACCGTATCTGTAACGCGCCCGGCCCAGACCTTGTCGCTTCCGCATCCGCAAACTCAACAGATCGCTGCAGTCACTCAGCCACAAACATACATCCAACAGCCTGCCCCAGGTCAATGGGCCAACCTGGCAGCACAACATTCTCAGTCTGTGGTGTACGGCGTGCAGCCCCCGGTTGCACCTGTAATGCAAGTTCCATAGAGGATCCCGTAGTATACCTATCCCTACCTTGTGCAGCAGGCGGCAGCTAACCCCTCGACGCAAGCCAGCAGGTGGTGGTCCCACAAACAGCCAGTCAACCCATCCCGTCGTTTTCGTTCCCTCGCGCCGCCCTCCCGGTCCAACCTCCTATGCCTTCTGCACAGGCACCTCCATCAACAGGCTTGGGCCAAGCTTTCCAGCTGATACAGACTCTTACCAAGGAGGTTCAACGCCTCAAAGCCGCTGGATCTGATGCTATTTAGATCATGAAATTTTATCAGGATGATCCGATTAGTCTAGCGGTGCCAATGCTATCACTGCCGCCAGGGATGTCTCTACATCATTTCACCAAATACAATGGGAAGGGGGATCCCAACGCTCACTTAGTCACCTTTCGATCTCAATCCTTCTTGCTTCAACAGTGGCCACATACGATTATCAGAGTCTTTGCAATGTCATTAACAGGGAAAGCTTTGGACTGGTACCGAGCCCTCCCACGCTCTTCCATCTCAACCTTGGAAGAGCTGCTGACCCAATTTGTGACCCGCTTCAAATACAACCTGAAGCCAGAAGTCACGCTGAATCAGCTCATGGGGGTGAAACAAGACCCGCTCGAGACCATCCAAAAGTTTATACAGCGATGGAACGCTACTTTGAATGAGATCCGCGAGCCAATAGCGGACTCACATGTGCTGGCGATATTCAAAGGAGCGGTCAACGACTTTATTAAGTCAAAGTTGTATTACCTTTCCCCCAACTCTCTACACCAGGCCTTCGCACAAGTTAGAAGCATCCAAGATGCTGCGGAGGCCAGCAAAGACTCGGCGTATGTCGCCTACAGGAACGCACACAACAAGCCCAAAGAGAAGGGTAAGGCGGCAACAACAACAATAGCCATGCTGACTAAAAGCGCAAACAACAAGAACAAGAAGGCGCCCACAACAACGTCTGAGGCCACAGCTGGTGCCGGCACCAGCCAAGCCACAATGACCCCTGAAAAGGCCCCCCCAGCCAAAGCCAAATTTTGAGCGTAAAGATCATTCAAAATATGCAGCTTTACCTGTGAAGCATTCCGAATTGCTGAAATAACTATTAGCGGCAGGGCAGATTCAACCTAAGAAGGTGTTCGAGGAAGCTCTGAAGCGTCACAGACATCACTATGAATTGCTGAAGGACCCTTCTTTAGCCTCACCTAACGAACCAGTCGTTTCAAGATCTTTTAGGCTCGACCATTTCTGTGACAACCACCAGATGTGTGGTCACGACACGGATTACTGTTGGGCGTTAAAGGATGACATTCAACGCATGATCGACGAAGGTCATCTAAAATTAGACAGCAGTAACCCGACATGTCTGGAAAACCAAACACTGCATGTATATAAGGACCCGTTGAATGCAAACTACGATCCTTATACAATCACTGTGGTGAGTACGGACAGTGAGCGTAAGGGATCGCCAAAACAGCCTTTTGTCTTGCACGTACCCGCCAACTCACCCAGGGGGCCAATCATTTCATTGGTAGCCAGTGGCATCTCGAGGCTGCCCTTCATTATACGGGCACCTTCTCACATAAACCCTCAGTCACGCAACAACGCCCAAGCTGCGACTTCATCTGCGTCCATGCCAACAACGCCCTTCATTATCAGGGCGCCAAAACCATAGGCCGCTCCTCTCATGCAGGGGCAAACCTCTAGCCAGAATAACCAATCATCGCCTCCCATGCGAAAGGAAGAGGACACCTCAGTTAGCGTAACAAAGGACCACTTTACGCTTGGCTTCCCTAAGCCTAGGCCCCTAGCCTCTGCACCCTTGTCTATGCCTCAGAAGTAATATAAAGGCACAGAAACACAGTCGCCTCCTCTTGGCAAGGAAAAGAGTAGCCCTCCAGCCAATGCTATCCCACCTCGAGAGATCTGTCTCTTGGGACGAATGGAAGAGGACAAGGGATGTAAGCAACCTAGCCGAGAAAAGGATCTCCTCGACGCATTTACGCAAGTTAGACAGGCTCTCAAACAAAAGAACACAACGCTGAGCCTGTACAACTTGCTTATGACATCTCGCGAACACCGTGAGGCTATGGTTCGCATGCTGACATCCATATCATTGGATGAAAGCTTGCCAGCGGAGGAGGAAGCGATACATGTTGGCATGTTTCCTCCCGAAGCTGAGCAACCTACGCCTTCCTCGCTGACCTTCCATGACGGATCTATCAAAGAAGATCCTGAGAAAGGTCGGGTGACAACTGAACCTATGTTTATCACTATCCGGGTCGGTCAATACCGGATCCGGAGAGTGCACGTGAACAATGGTGCAGCTACCAACGTCATTCCCTATTCCATTGTGGATAGGTTGGGACTGGTCGACCAGATCACTCCCACGACAACGGCCTACGTAAAATCGTTCAACGGGGCACAGGTTCAAGTCAAGGGGACAGTGTGCATTGAGTTTGTGGTGGGTGACCAGTTCCCAATGGAGGCCACCTTCCTAGTCATCGAGGATATGCCAGGGTTCAACCTGATCTTGGGGAGGTCGTGGTTAGCTCAACTGAGGGCAGTTTCATCACCGATACACTAGGAGATACACCTTCCCTATGCTGGAGGGGAGGTTGTGATACGTGGTGATGAACTCACCCCAAAGACCGTTAATAACATTGAAGAGGAACAGGGTTCGGAAGTAGAGACGACTGACGATCAGACCCATCTCCAAACCCCTCAACAAACCAACAGCCAAGATGACGATTTAGTTTGGGCCGACCTGCCATTTCCGGATGACAGCGTAGAGGAGGCAAATCATAAGTCTCCTCGCCCTTACGCAGCAACCAACGTAAAGGCCATTAAGAGACAATTATGTATCAATGGTTGAGCAATGGTCTTTGCGTACGACATCATGTCTTTGCCAGTTATCGCGGTTCGTACTTAACAGTTTCTTTTGTTGCAACAGATGCCTTTTTATGCTACATTCGTCTTCTGTTTTTACGCTTGTCATGTCTTACATTTTTATCGTACCCGTGTTATTCCTGTTATCACACCATTTTACACATTTACGCACCATTATATTCTATTACCATTTACGCTTAAAATGACCCGCAACGGCCTTAAACTAGTTACACAGAATTGTATACTATCACTCTTCGCGCTTGCTTACGCAGTACCCCCGCAACGGCCTTAAACTAATTACTAGATTACGCAGAATCGTGTGATGGCCCACAACGGCCTTAAACTAGTGACACAAAATTGTACACCACTATAATTTACGCGTATTACGCAATGGCCCGCAACGGCCTTAAACTAGGAATTACGCTCTATCATTATCACTTAGGTGAACTTTTCAACAATTATGCTCGCACTCTATCGGCAAAATGCAAAAACGAATAAAAAAATGTCTAATTGACATTTAACGCATCCACCAGGTTTTATAACACGTATTTTCAGTCATTCGTAAAATGATATTGCACTCAACATTAATAATAGTATGCGTAAATTATAATTACGCATTTCCCTTACTACCGCTATCACCGGTATCTCTTAAGTCCGAATCCAACACTAATGGATCGTCCTCCAATGGGCCATCGTTTCTAGAAATGATTCTTTCATGAAGAATGTCCTCTTTGTGAGGTCCCCGTTTCGGCGCCGGCTCCACGGAAGGACGCTCCTCATTCTTGCGTTCTTCTGCCTCTTCCTCTGCTTCTTCCTCTGCTTCTACCGCTCCCTCTACTAACTCCTCAACTTGTTCATCTTCCCTATCCTCAGCTGGTATCTGAACATGGTAAGCACATTAGTTACACAAGGCTTAACATCACAATCAGAAACACAAACTAAGTCGCACGTAAACTTACTTGTGACGGTCCTGCTTTTGCAGCAAAGGGGAGCTTGTCTAGACCAGCCCACAGGCGCTTCATAATCTCTTCCTCCATTAGATCTGGCCATACGTCCTCTCCCAAGGCAGCCCCAGCCTTCACTTTCCCTTTCTCCACGCTGCTCCAGCGGGGTGGGTCCGGGAAGAAAGTAGGGATTGAAGCCTAACCCCCAGGGAAAGTCATCACCCTTTCGGGGGATGCACTGATAGTCACATGCTCCTCAAACTTCTTGAAGGCATCGAAAGTGCCGATGACGTCCTGAAAGACTTCTAAGGACCGGGCCCTGACGGCAAGATCTCGGTAGAGTCTCTGATAAGCAATGCTTTCCCGCTTGTACAAGTGCTTGTGGTCCTTCTCCTTCTGCCCCCATTCTTGCACACTTGTACAATAATCCCTCCAGTCCCAGCTTTTCTGGGCTAAGAGTTCTATCTGCATTCGTTGCTCGACTAATGCGCGACTGGTCTGTACGCTGTGTTTGATGGCTGTCCAATACCGGGAGTAATCGACAACAGCAGTACGCCAGTCTTCATCCCCTAACGCTCGCTCCTGTAGGAAGTCGCACCGTGATTTTAAGTCTCCGACCTCTTTGGTCAGAGATTCAACCCCCTGCTCCGACCTCTGCAACCTTTTCCAGAGATTCTCATTAACGCCCCTACTTTCCCATAAGGAGCATGTCGAGCGTAACGCACATTTATGCATTTCCTCATAAATGTGACGTGGCATGGCTGCTTCATTGGATGTTGGCTCCACTGTGTCCAAATCAATGGGCTCAGTGGGATCCCATCGGAGTAGAGCTCCTAACAGAAACAATCATCAATGTTGGTGACACATTATCATAGGTAATATCACAAACTGACTACAACCATAACGTACCAGCTCCAGGTTCGACGCGTTCCAGGCGCTTGGTCATGTTGCTAACAACGCCTTCCATGAAGGCAAATTTATCAGGAAAGTCTCTCCACGCTCTGCTCCCAGCGACAGACGTGGGCGCGTCCTCTTCGCCTGTAGCATAATCTAGTTAGAAACCTCACTTATTTACAGAAATCCTGCAAACACACTAAGATATCCATTACCTCTACCAGTGAAAATGGCGACTTCATCGACATCTTCCGTATCCCTTTCCCTTTCATGCACTTAAGTCTGTGCATTGCTGGTTCCAGTAGCTGGGGTCTCTTCTTCCAAAATTGAGGCCTCCTCCCTATGACTTAGTGTTACTACTCCCGTCTCAGGGGTCAGTTCTTCCGTAACTTTTACTGGCCATATCACAGCATCTTACTATATCATTGCGTAAAAAATCTAAACAAACATTGCGTAATATAATTCTTTCACGCTTACCAGGCGAAGGCTTACTCCGCTGAACTTTGACTGCCACAGTTCAGCCCGCGTCACCCTCAGGGGCCTCGGCTAGGCAGAGCCTTTTACGCCGAGCTGCAGGTTCTACGATTTCTTCCACCACGCGCTTCCCTCGCGAGGCATCACAAGTGTAGGTAGGCATTATCCCGCCTACGTTGTCGAGACCTCGCACTTGGGGCGCCACCAGACCCTTGGTCGTTATAGACAACGACTCCCCGATCCCTTCCGGTGGATCCTGCCCACGGGTAGTGCTGAGGATGTGGGCAACCCAAGGTTTAGACAACTGGTCTCGGACTTGCTGCACCCAGACCCCATTCCTTTGGATGACCAGAAACTTAGCAAACCTCCGGAGGCAAGCTATGAAGAACGTGTAAAGCACGTTGAAACAAGATTCAAGCTTCTTGCGAAGCTTGATCATCTCATTACGCAGTCCTTTAGCAAAATAGCTTGCCCAATTGAACTGAGTCCCCTCCTCCAAAATCTCTTGCATGATACGGGTCTATTCTACGGAAAATAACTTCCCCTGCGAGAGAGTTTTGGGGAAGGTCCGGGCCCGGAAAAGGGGATAAAGTGTCTAGGCAGTGCCCATCTCGAATTTTTCGCAGGGAAACCCTTTAGTCTCCTTCGAGATCCTTACCCACTCCTTCAGCCAATTCTGGAAAGCTTCACTCCTCTTCGCCTTCTCACTTAGGGGAGGGCCTTCTGAGGGGATGCCAAAGAGGTCCGCGAAGAGCTGAGCGTCGATGTTAAAGCTTACGTGCACGTTATGTACGCGCGTCCAGAAACGCTCGGCCTTTTCATTGAAGGAGTTGACCAGGGTTAGCATTTCACTGGCCAGGACATCAGGAGTCATAGCCAAAAATAGGTGCATTAGCCCTGCTGCTCGAATCTTGGAGGTCATTGTGATTGGGGCCGCCGAGTGGCTCAGCCAGCGCTGTGCGTCCTTGATGTCGATGTAGCGGAAGAGGACAGCGCTCGCCTCGCGGCCAGTGATCGTAAGGGTAATCTCTCGAGATTCCCTAACTGCACAACGTGAAGCATAAATCAACCAAAGCTCTATTACGCAATGTCCAAAATCTACAATAACATTACGTAGTACTCGACTACACCACCACCTTACCAGGGCCAAATGGCAACAGAAATGACGGGAGTTCCCTCTGCACGTCCTCGACGGTAAGGGGCGGATCTAGGGTCCAGTCATCGTGCAGCCACCTGAGTCATTGGAAACTCTCAAAAGCCCTAGCATAACAGGTGGGGTACTCACGCATGTCAAAGCTGATTTGCTCTATAACACCGGCGCGCACGTTGCTAATTGCAGTAAACTCCATTATCGTCGTTTCGGCCCAGGATAACACATCCCCATCTCCAACTAACCTGTTGTCCTGAATCAAGAACCTGTACCATACAACATAGGCTTATTTGACATGTTGCACATAGGCTTCTCTTATATTTCACACCGAAAACAAACATAAAACAAAACAGAAACGCAGACAGTTACTAGAATTCGCTTACCCGCCGGTGTAGTACACCGTGCCTTGTGGGTTCTGGAAACAGGTCGAGACATGGCGGGCCACGAACAACATGTTATATATGTGATAATAGCTGAATTAGGTCATTTTCCAGATCCAGTTTAAGCTCCGCAAGCCCCAGGCGCTAACCTCTCGGTCTTCGGGACGGCCCATATCGATGGCCCCATCTGTCAAAAAAGCCAGAATCCTTTGCACAGAACGCACCAGCAGGTGCTCTAACAGGGCACCCATGATGTCATCAGACAAATCAAACCACACGATGATGCTGAAGTTGCACAGCAAGAACTGCAGAAACTCCAGCGCACCCTGTCGAAACCATATTGCCTTCCCTTGCAACCGCGTGTGCTGGGGAGGGACATTGGGGAAGATGGGGTTTATACAACACAAAACCCCCACGATATCTAGCACAATCAAAGTGGGCTTTAGCGTAACACTGTATAGAAAACCAATACATACATAACACCTACACTTACATTTGCATCGCTAACGTAGAAAACTCATAAATTACACCTAGCTATCCAGGCCGAAATCGCCCAAACCCTTGCAATAACACAAGGTTCGTCCTTGACAGCGGCGATAGACGCAACCCCACCAAACCCTCGCATTAACTCGAGGTCCACAATTTCGAAATCCACATTCACGCAAGAGACATCACGAAAAATAGACATTAGGAACAAACATAAGCACAGGAAGAATGGCCTACTGGTTCAAAGGCGTAGGGTCGCAAACATCGACCAACGCCTGCGAAACACGATTCAAATTTTCTTGCACTTCATCAATCTTGGCCAATTTTGCGTTCTTTCACTTGATCTTCGGTGCCATTGCGACGGTTTTAGAATTTCTTCACAGCTTAACGCTTGCAAATCATCACAAGATCACACGTTCTCACTTTCTTCTCTTCCTTCTCTCAGCGACAATCACGAGTTCTAATTCTCAATAGCCAACAGCCTATCCTTATCAAAGAACTCCTTACTTATATGCGAGGATCACCGACTTGATATCCGATTTAAGCGGGACCTTCCTAAAACAAAACCTGAAAATCCAAATATTAATGTGGTTGATATCGCACGCGTCACTATCCAAAATGACAATAAACTACCACATCTTATCACCTCGTAATTGGGTTATATTGATTACATCTTGTCTATAATATTTAAAATTCAGTTAGCCTTCCACGTTCGGCGACATCACGTCACTTATCTCCTAATCATTTACGCACTTGGCGTTTTTGCAGGATAGACGGGAATATGGACGTAAAATTTGCAGCGCCTCTACCTTTGACGGGCCCATATGGGAAAGTAATTAGACAGTTTGACTCCATGCTAGTAGCCGTTAACCTCCCTTTAGAAGGCGTAACCATAGCTGCGTCGGAGACATCCCCAGAATGGCCAGAACAGTCGACGCGCACGCTAGACCTGGAGGCTGGTGACATAACCAAAGACCCCCTTAGTGAGGTCCCTATCGTTAGACATAAGGGTGAGACTAAAACGCTTAAAGTCAATTCTTTGTTAGACCAAAAAACGCACAACGCTATAAAAGAGGTCCTGCAAGACAACATTACTATCTTTGCATGGTCATACGAGGACATCCCTTGGTTAGATCCCATGTTAATCTAGCATAACATCATCCTAGACCCGCAGATTAAAATAGTTAGGCAAAATGCACGCAAAATCAAGCCAGAGATCGTGCTAGCCATGCGTGATAAAATCACCAAGCTATACCAAGCTAGTTTCATCCGTGGGGTCGATTACTTGGACTGGGTATCCAACATTGTAGTCGTCCCAAAGAAGACTGGAAGCATACGCATCTGCATAGACTTCCGGGATTTGAATAAGGCCACAATCAAGGATAACTTCCCGTTGCCGAGTATCGACCAGCTAGTGGATACAACAGCTGGGCATGCGCTTCTGTCCTTCATGGATGGCTTTTCATGCTATAACCAAATTCGCATTAACCCAGAACATCAACTGACCACGACATTCATGATGCCCTGGGGCACCTTCTGCTACACTATGATGCCTTTTGGTCTAATGAACGCCGGAGCAACGTATCAACGGGCCATGATATACATCTTCAGCGATTACCTCCTAGGAAGGCTAAATGATTACGTAGATGACATAGCTATTAAGTCTTTGAAGTCGGAGGGTCATTCAAGGGACCTGGAGTTAGTCCTTAAAAGATGCTCCAAATACGAGCTCCGGCTTAACCCAAATAAGTGCGTATTCGGAGTCAAAATCGGACGCATGCTAGGGTTTGTGGTGTCGAAAACTGGCATACGAGTCGACCCTGATAAGGTCAAAGCCATTGTCGAGTTAGCACCTCCCACAGACCTCAAGCAATTACGTGGGTTACAGGGACGTTTACAGTTTATACGCCGGTTCATTTCGAGGTTAACCAACAAGTTACACCCTATGCAACACTTGCTGAAAAAGGGGGTTAATTTCGAATGGATACACGATTGCCAGCGTGCGTTTGATAGTTTAAAACAAGAACTGCAACATTTGCCGACAGTTTTCCCGCCACAAAAGGATTTTCCATTTTACATTTACCTCGCAACTTCGGACGTAGCAATAGCAGCGTTACTTTGTCAAAGGAGGGATGATGGGTCGGAAGTGCCCATCTACTACTTGAGTCACACTCTATGCGCATACGAAACGAGGTATAATGACGTCGAGCGTAGTTGCCTAGCATTAGTTTTTACACATAAGAAATGTAGGCATTATCTTTTTCATAGCCAGGTCAACGTCATCTGTAAAAATAACATTCTTAGAGCCATTACGCATAGCTTATACTAGAGTAGTAAAATAGCTTGGTGGAAGGCTATCACGACAGAATTCGATCTACACTATATTGGCCAATAATCTATGAAAGGCCAAGCAATAGCTGACCAGTTAATAACATGGCCAATTAACAGTCAAGCAACTATAGAGCCAGAGTTCCTTGACGAACATGTACATAGTCTAAGTCTTGTCTCAATAGGCCTCGAAGCAACATTGTACTTTGACGGTGCTTCAACTGCTAGAGGCGGTAGTGCTGCCACTGTTATTACGCTATCACCTGAGGATGTGTGTCTACACACTTATCGCTTGACCTTCCCCTATACGAACAATGTGGTAGAGTATGAGGGGCTCCTCAGGGGATTACTAACTACCGGTGAACTCGATGTTCAACACCTGGCAATTAGGGGTGATTCGATGCTTGTCATAAATCAGATTAGAGGAGTCTACGCCTGGAAGGCTGTACATTTGCAGCCCTACTGTAAGATGGCTAAAGATCTTCTGAAACGATTCGCGACCATCGATGCCCAGCACATGCCACGCACGGATAACACACTGGCCGACGCACTGGCAACACTGGCTTTGAACGTGCCTGCACATCTTTTTGACACCTGTCATGCATTGATTACAGACTACACAGATCCTATCATTTTGATGGCGCAAATCTCCTCTCTTCTCGAGGAAAGCACGCCTGAATGGTACGACGACATTAAAGCTTATCTTTTACAGGGCGAGCTACAGTCTGCATTAACATGCGCACAAAAAGACGTAATCCGTAAGCGGGCTAGGCAATACGTCATCATCGAAGACAGCACTCTCTGTAGAAGCTCCTTTGATGGCGTGTTGCTTACTTGCGTTGACAAAGACCAAGCGCAGCACATAGTCAGCGAAGTTCACGAGGGACTGTGCGGCAGCCACGTAGCACCACGGGCTATGGCCCTAAAAATCTGTCGCTTAGGATACTACTGGCCACGCATGGAAAAAGATTGCTTGACGAAGGTTAAAACTTGTAACATGTCAGCGTCACGCAAATCATATACACGTGTCACCTACAGAATTACATACAACATAGATAACATGGTCATTTCAGCGATGGGGACTAGACATCATAGGCCCCATCACGCCAAATTCTTCTGCAAGTCATAGCTTCATCATTACCGCTACTGAGTATTTTACAAAGTGGGTAGAGGTTGTTCCCCTGTGGAAGATCACTTCTCAATAGATTTGACATTTTATCCTAGATAATATAGTAATCAGATTTGGTCTCCCGATGACTATCGTGACCAACAATGGGCCACAGTTTAGTAGCACGAAAACCAAATCCTTCTGTGGTAACCTAGGCATCAGACAATCTTTTCCTTCCCCTTATTACCCGCAAGCGAATGGTCAAGCTGAAGCGACGAACAAAGTAATCATCAATCTGCTCAAGAAAATGCTCGATAGCAACAAAATGCGGTGGCACGAACAGATCCTCTATGTGCTATGGACGTATCGTACTACGTGTAGGACAGCTACGAGTAGTACGCCCTATATCCTGGTTTATGGGTCTGAAGCAGTGCTGCCTCTCGAGTTGTAAATCCCTTCTCTGAGAATGGTCCTCTCCGCGGTTATAAATGAGGCTCAACACACTGAGTCTCAAATCGCAGATCTGGATTTAGTGGAAGAGAAGCAGATATAGGCTCTTGACATGATTGAAAGATATCAAGACAAACAGCGACAGAAACATCGCCACAACCTTCAACAACGCCTGATCAAGAAAGGAGATCTTGTTCTCAAGGCTGTGCATGAACCAGTAGGCAAGTTCTCTGCAAACTGGAAAGGCCCTTTCTTGGTGATCGACGTGTATAGTAACGAAGCATTCAAGTTAGCAGACGTCAACGGCAACGAATTAGCAAACCCTGTAAATCATGTGTAATTGAAGCGGTAGTACATCTAGCAGCATCTACGGTGTCGACAGCAGGTATGGTAGTACTCGTCCGCTATGACGTAAAACTGGCACAAGGCGTCCGCTACGACGTTAAACTGGCCCTGATCATCCGCTACGACGTAAAACTAGCACCAGGCATCTGCTACAATGTTAAACTGGCCCTGACCATCCGCTACGACGTAAAACTGGCATGCCTTGCACTCGTCCGCCATGACGCTAAACTGGCAATGTTCGTTCGCTATGATGCTAAACTGGCAAGCCTTGCACGCATCCGCCATGATGCTAAACTGGCAATGTTCAACTGCTATGATGCTAAACTGGCAAGTTGTAACCGTTCGCTACGACGTAAAACTGGCAATGTTGTACAGGTCGACCAAGACGAAAAACTGGCATCTTTCGCACACGTCCGCCACGACGCAAAACTGGCACAGGTAGGTAGCCGTCTGCTGAGACGTAAAAGCAGCACAGATCTGTCCCTAGATCATGATGCGAAACTGACATCCACAGTACGGTCTGCTGAGACCATAAATCAGACATACCACCGTCTGCTACAACGAAAAACTAGCACTTCTCGGTCTACCCGGACTTTAAACTGGGACCATGGTCTGCTGAGACTTAAAAATAGTAATGGCAGTCTACCAGGACTTAAAACTGGGACTTACAGACTGCTACCATGTAAATCAAGCGAGCGTGATCATCTCTATACAGCTGCACAACCAACGGGGTGGGATACTAGGATAGTCCCAGCATCGCCACCTCACTGGCATCCTACTGATTCCTCGGATAAGCTGAGAGGCATCTTACTGATCCCTCGGAGATGTCGCCGCCATGCCCGCCGCAGTGGTAGTACCTCTAAGAGTTTAGTCTCACCAACCGGAGCCCCAACGAAATCCTCGTCAACAACAGCCTCGGGAACCTCCGCCAATCATCGCTATCGGACGCCGGCTTCGCAAATTCATTTGGCTGGTTCCTTATACAACCAGTTAGGTGCGCTGTGTCTGATGCCTTTTGGCAAAGATATGGTGGGCCAATCGTCAGGATTGGCAGCTCCGCCCACATGCTCTGGCTCCTTCTTTACAGCCCAATCGCTCTATCTCACACCAAACGGCATTTGTTTCAACAACCTCGCCTCTTGTTCGCATGAGCAATGGTGTCCTTTGCTTTCTTTTGTGGTTGCAGGTTACTTGCCTTGGAGGATGTCGTTCAAAGGTGCATCCATCTGAGCGGTGAAGTACAACAGCGTGTTGAAATGGCTGCTCAGGTTTGCCCGACCACTTAGATCTGCATACCTGTACCTCTCACAATCCTACCTTTAGCTCTTGTTTCCTTCATCCCCACCACCCGCTTCCCATACGCAAAAGCTATATATGCAAGTATCTATTTTCCGCACTCACACTAGCAGAGATATCGCAGAAGTGATGCGTCATGCTCCTTTTGCACGCATTCCTACTATAATCGGTGATAGAGAAATCTCAGGCTGACACGCTACGCTCATCTGAAAGCATTCCTGTTGACATCAGTGTGCGTACGTTTCTGTGCATTCAGTAAGTGTATTCCATGCTCCTACCATCTTGACCTATGTTATATCTTCCCTAAACCTGTTTCCCACCATGCCATTCTATCTCCCATTCCCTCTAGCTTTGCTCTTCCATGTTGACAGGGCAATCCTTGAGTAGCTATGGATAGACGTTGTTCTTGCTTCTACCAATCCGGTGTTTCGTAATCTTTGTCGACGTCTTCCAGGTAAATTCTCCAACCGTCAACAAAGAGGGGCCATTGAAACACCGTAAAAAATTACGAGTCGGCCTCAGGCAAAGATTCGTAATTCAAGCAAGGGCGCATGTCAGAATTCAGAAGATTGGGCAACACCAAGGGACGCATAGCATCGAGTCCTCAACTTCTTATGCAGATGTCTAATCTTTCTATGCTTTTTTGGTTTACGCTATATCACATAACGAAGCGTAATGGTTCTTAGCATGATGGTATTTCAACATAGTCCGGCATCAGAAGGATAGTTGCTTCAGCATAGGGAGAAGCTTAAGTAGCGTGATATGCGATTTCTTGTGTATTTTGCTAAGTATTTCGTTCAAAGATAGGTTTACGCTCTATTACGCGTGGCAGCGTAATAAGCTCCAGAATAGTCAAAGGCAAAGTCTAAGAAAATGTGACTGCTCAATCATACGCTCATCACGCAATGGAGCGTATCGCAGCGTATTGCGTCGCCAAACTAGACATTGTTTACGCTTCATTACACGCGGCTACGTAAGCAAGCGTAAAACGGCTTTAATTCCATTGTTCCCATGTTACGTTACACTCATACACGCAAGACAGCGTGAATGAGCGTAATGTAACCCAAGACAGTTGAAACACGCCCAACGCGCGTCTCTTCTGCACACGCACAATACACGAACAAGCGTATTGTGCGTAATCAAGAAGTTTGATGCAAAATTGGTCAAGTCAACAGTACCCGAAACATGTGGGACACATGTCATCAGGGTTGCGCCTTTTCCACGGAGCGTCGCAGCCTATAAATACCCCAGTTGACAAAGATACAGGGGTTGGCAAGTCAGAGAAGCAAAAAGGCATTTTCTGAGCACCAGAGCACTTATCACTTCTGGAGTAGAGATATAGAGAGCAGCGCCTTGGCAATTGTTGACAGCATCACCTTACAGCAGAAACAGAGCACAGTTCTCTTTGAGGACCGGTGACAAGAGTAATCGTTCTGCTGGGAAGACTCTATTGGTTAGAAATAGTTGATCGATAGGTGTCAGAGCTTGGCCTTCCTTGCATCTTGGCTTTAGCCCATGAGGTAGATCAGACTTCTGTTTGGACGGTTTTGCTTGTTTTTTTGTGCTTGCTTCACATCCAGTAATCGAGGATTCCCCAGTATAATTTCTCATACAAAATATACATTTCTCAAGTCAAAGCGCAAATCTTGAAACTACGTGCTTCTCTTATGTCAGCCTCCTTTTATCGTGTTTAGCGTTATCACCATTGCAATCCATCTACATCATTTTCCCCTCGTTTTACAATTCTTCGAATCAGATCATTTTCACGAAAGATTCATCGGTTTACTTATTAGTAAGTCCCTGTTTGATCGACAAGACCGTTCAGGGCGCCGTAGATTCGTTTTTCCAGCATAGCCCTTGCGCGGATCCGTGGCTAAAACTGTGTACACGGAATTTGTTCAGTATTTTCCAGCTATCGACATTTTTCGTCGTTACAAAAGGCCCCAAACGGAATGGTTTCAAAGACAATGTAAGGTCCTTTCCATAGTGTTTGAAACATGGTCGATTGTGATACGTGTGTGGGGTTCCAGTAAAGTACCTTATCTCCACATATAAATGTTACCTTCTAAATCCTTAGATCATGTTATCTTTTATTATAGGCCTTGTCTATCTCATTTGCTGATAGGGCCACCAGTTGATTCTCATCAAGCACATTTAGGTTGATAAGTCATTCGTGTTGCACTATTGGAAGGTCAAGACCCAAGTCACACACTATAGATAGTGTTCAAACTTTTGCCTGGATTGGAAGTTTCAGTAGCTTACCATACACTAACTCATAGGGAGAATAACCTATAGGAATTCTCCAAGTGGAGTGATAGGCCTAAAGGGCATCGTTAAGTTTGGTGCTCCAATCCCTCCTATATTTACTGATGGTTTGAGTGAGGATTTTGGTGATCTTCCTATTGGTAACTTTGGCCTGCCTGTTGGCTTGGGGGTGATAAGGTGTTGTAAATTTATGGGTATCCCCCAAGCATTACATGAGTTTACAAAAGGTGATTCCTGTGAAATGCATTCCATTGTCTGAGATGAGTGCCAATGGAACTCCAAACCTGTTTACGATTTGATGTTAGACAAATCATGTGATAATCTTTGAGGAACAGTCAATGATGGCTGCCACCTATGCCCACTTTATGTAGTATTCCATAGCAATGATGATGTACGTCTTTCCGTTGGACAAGGGTGTAATGGGATCCTTGAAGTTGATGCCCCAGATGTCGAAGGGCTCCAGTGGTTAGATCCATTGTTGAGGTCCTTCCATTCGTGTAGTGATCCCATTGTCTCTCTAGCATCGTTCACAAGAGCGAGTAAACCATTGTGCATCCCTAAAAATCGTAGGCCAGTAATATTCTATAAGAAGGATCTTAATGGTCGTGTATCGTCTAGTATAGTGGCCCCCATAAGGGCCCTCGTGAGCATCTTGGAGGATGTGCAATGTATCAGCATTAGGGACACACCATTGAACTAGGCCATCTACGAACACCTTATAAAGGTGGCCATTGATTTCCATTAAGGACTTGGCCTTATGGAGAAACTATTGTTTCTACCGATGGTCCCACTCCTTTGGCAATTCCTGGGTTGTAAGATAAGTGAGGATGTGGCTGAACTAAGGTGATTCTTTGGGCACCTATGTCTCAATCGCTCCCGCAAAGAGGAGTTCATCTAGAAATTGATCAGAGAGTGGCTCCTCCTCTTTATTCCATCATAGCCGAGACAAGTGGTTAGTGACCACATTCTCAGTTCCCTTCTAGTCTACCATAGTGAGGTCAAATTCCTAAAGAATCACTAGCCATTGTATGATACAAAGGCTCACTGTTGGTGTGTTCATCAAGAACTAGATGGTACTGTAGTTGGTATGCATGAACACCTTGTATCTTAGCACATAGTATCAAAATTTTTCCAAGGTGAACACCACCGTCATTGACTCTTTTTTAGTGATGGTGTAGTTAAGCTAAGCACCCACAATGCTACAGCTTGCACAGTGTTGGCACATTTTGGCCATTTCATGGAATAGGTTGGCATGATAAAACTAGTTAAAAGTTTTTGCAATTTGATAGTTGGAGAAGTGGCAAGAATTTTAGTTTGTAGAGAAAAAGAATAAGAGTTAAAATGCAGTTCACAATAGCATTCCCTTACTTTAAGAAAAAAATATGGGAGCACAGTGCCTATATCAAGCTTACAAGTCTCCACTGATGAATACAGGACCACTAATGTGTTGTTCTCCCTCTATAATTATCAATCGAGGGACCCAAAATCTTTGGACTTGGAAGGATAAAAAATATATATCCTCAAGTTCTGCAGCATATCTTAGTAATCTAGCCTCAACAAGTAGGAAGAAAGATATAGGTTTGTTGACCAGTTGAACATCTAAAATACCATGGAAGGATTTTGAGAGAACCATGCCCAACGAGAATGTTGATTGCATTCGCCGATTAAGACACAGAAAGATCCTAGAATTCTTCTTCTTGATGAAGCTACAAGGGTTTTGGATGCTAAATCTGAAAGGATAGTGTAGGAAGCTCTTGATAGAATCATGGTTAGCAGAACAACTATGATTGATGCACATCGGTTGACCACTGTCAAAAATGCAGATATGATTGCTATATTACAGTGTGGTTCTATAGTTGAAAAAGTTAATAGCAAATCCCAAAGGTGCATATTTCCATCTTGTCAGTATTTAGGAGATGCATGAAATGAAAGAAGAGACAAAGCAAGATCCTGATGACATAGAAATTTCCATCGGTAACTCCTCTCGCATAGTTTCAGGATTAATTTCATCTTTCAAGAAATCTAGAAGAAGCGGAACTTCAAGGAGCAGTGGCAGCTATGAATTCAAGGATGATGTGGGAAAAGAAAATGTTGAAAATGGAAAGAAAGAACTAAATATCTTAACTTCATCCTCAAGGACTAGAAAGGAGGGAGACATCAAAGGGGGTAGATCGAATGTTGAACTAGATGTTTCTCTGACAAGGTTAGCACTTTTGAACAAACTAGAGATCCCTATTCTACTAACAGGCTCTTGTGCAGCTGCCATTGTCAATCTTGGCTTTCCACTTTTTGGCCTCCTATTTGCAAATTTGATCAATAGCTTCTTCAAGCCTGTGCATAAGCTTCGTAAAGATGTGAACTATTGGAGCATTATGTTTATAGTATTAGGTTGTGTCATGATGCTAATAGCACCCATACAACATGTCTGTTTTGCAATGGCAGGGGGTAAATTTGTGCAACGCATTGCTCACGAACAGATCTCTGCACATCCCTCTTCTGACAGCCTCAGAATGTAGTTCTGCGCCCTATTGTAGGCTCCTGGTTTTGGCATAGCCTCCGTGAATGGTTACAATGGTGTAATCATTGGGGTTTATCTGTGCTTGCTACATCTAGCAAAAAATGTCAAAACCCTCGCTCACATAGTTGTTGGAAACACAAATAGAACCCAAACAGTACAGTTGGGCAGCAAACTTACAGGCCTTCATCGGCGACATCTTGCTTGTGCGCAATTCTACGTGGATCCTGAAGGTCCAGCAACTACTTCAGGACTTTTTCAATGGCAAGGAGCTCTGCAAGAGAATCAACTCCAATGAGGTCGTTGCCTACGGTGCAGCTATACAGGCCGCCATTCTCTCCGGCCAGTCTAGCGACAAGACAGGCGAAACGGTGACACAAACCATGACAAGAGACGATTGGCTCGGCCTAGTTTCAAAAGACTACGTGCTCTGGAATACAATTAGTGCCTCTTTCAGGAATACATTCAATGGATACACAACTGCACCGATCTTCAGGGTTTTTGGTTCTCAACGCCATGTGGGAGATGCTCAGAGAAATTAATCCCTAGACTATCGAGAAAACAGAAAAATCTAAGGTTCAAATCCTTCAACTCGCAGATGATTTGGATAGATAGAGGTTGATGGTAGGTAGGAAGAAAAGCATGGGTCCCAAGCATTAGAAATATGGACAAATATTACACACGTACATATATATTTATATATTAACCCATCCATGTATGCATCAACTCCATGGTTATTATCTCTACTACTATGATGTAAATAACAATAAAATATTTTATGATTTAAAAAGGGAATTTGTGTAACAATTGTTCAAAATCCCATGTGAATTGAACACTTGTCAATTGAAATGGTGGTTATAACCACCACCAAGGCCACTTGTCAACTATAACCTTTCTATCTCCATGATGACCCCTCAGTGACTAAAGGGCCACTTGTCAATTGCATGGGACACTTGTCAACTGTAACCTTTTTATCTCCATGGTGACCACTTGGCAATTAAATGAGGCCACTTGGCAACTGAATGAAGACACTTGGCAACTGAATAGGACACTTGTCACCCGCAGCTTTTTTATCTCTATGATGGTTATAACCACCCAAGATATTTTGTAACTTACCTACCTACCTTTTGAACCTTATAAAAAGGCTTCAGGGGTAAGAAGATGCGATCACAAGGGGGATAACACTTTTGAGAAGACATTGATATCACACTTTGGAAGGCTACTAGCTAGCACTTTGAGCTCTCACTTGGAGACACACTTTAATTCTTGGGAGAAGAGCATTTGTAAGGAAGAAATTGTGAAGGATTTCTTATAAGATGACTTGCTAAAGAAAAGATTTCAGCCTCTTTGTCATAGTCCTGTGAGTTATGTTTTTTATTTTTATTTTTTTAAAATTGTTTAGCTAGTGGTTTAGATAGTATCATCCTTGGCAAGTAATTTTGGGATTTTTAGATTGCTCTTATTGTTCTTGTTGCCCGATAGAAAATTTCTATTAAAATATTGCCATAGAAGCACTTATGTTTGAAAGCCTTAAGAGCATTTTAGTAGTAAATCTAATTATTGTGCAACGTATAAGAACTACTATTGAGATCATTGTAAGAGAACCACTTCTTGTAGTCATGTCGTTGAACAATTCAATAGTTAAGAGGGTTCAGAAAATTTTTGGTATTTTGATGGGACCAGAATAGCTTCTTTAATCTTTAAAGTGAATCTTCATGGTATTTCAATTATAAATTGTTAAGTCTTTTGAAGGTTCTGTTGAATGCAATTGTTGACATCCATTATCTAGCCAAAAACGGAGTCTCGTACGTGATAGTTTACGCAGCAATTTTTTGGTAGCATAGTAGGATTATCTTGAAGAAATTGCTTATTTAAGCCTTGGAAGTTGAACAATTCATAGTTATTAAATTTTGGATAGCTTTATTTCAAAGTGTTTACTCGTGTCATTTTACCTTGTTCAAATATTTGAGGTCCACACAAACCTGCTTTCTTTTTTATCTATTTCCATCAAATCTTGTTCTATTTCTAGTTTTCTTGTGGAACTATCTCTTTCTCTGGGGAAAATTAGAAGTAGATTCGTAGAGTTGTGCTCAAATGTTTTTGCAAAATTTTATTTGTTACAAGTAGGTATTATAAGGACCATGTAGACTAGGCAAATTGAACAAAATAGAAACTCTCAACAACTCACAGTACTTGGCAAAGTTGGCTGAAACTCTTTAAGATAAGTCATTTTTAGTTTACACACAACACAATCGTTTCATATTTCATAACCGCACACTATAAGAGCACACACACATACTCACATTAACTACTGAGTCTATTTGGAGGTATCTAGGCCTTGGTGTTGCCAGAGACTAGCGAGCACCTAAATCCTATTCGAGGACACTCGTTAGCAGTCGCATCCCAAATGGTCACCAATAGTTCTTTTGGTGGAAGAAGGAGGGCTAAAAATTTAGCCTCTAGGTTCATAAGCCTTATAATTTTAGCACATCAACAATTCTTTGTTACTATAAAGGCTTAAGAAATTAGATACTATTTTTAGTTCATGACCAAGAAGATTGATAGTTTGGAAAGGTTTAAAGTTTCAAAAGATATTCTAGATTCTAAGACTGATTCTTCATCGGAAAAAGGAAGTTTTTGAATTGGGAACAAGTAGTGGAGTGAAAACTAGAAGATCAAGAAGATCACCCATTATAGCTGGTTTATCAATTCGTAAGAGAAGATCTAGAAAGTCTAAGAGTTCAACTATCCAAAAGAATAGGATGGCAAATCCTTGGCAAGGAGTTACGCCATTAGGATTTCAAAATTACAATGATATTCCTAAGGTAGTTTACAAATATTTGCCTGAGCCTTTCATTCCTAGAAAAGCTTATTTAGCTAAAGAATATATTCACATGTTTGAGTTAGCTTTAGCTCATGTAAATATTCAACATCGAGATCAAGCTTGTAGGTTGTTTGTATCAAATTTAAAGGATATGGCTCAGATTTGGTATTCGAACTTACCAAGTAATAGTATTACAAGTTGGGATGACATGAAGAATCTTTTCTTAGCCCAGTTTAGTAATCAATTAGATCAACAACAATTATACGGTGGGCTAATACAAGCTAAGCAAGGAGTGAAAGAGTCAATTAGAGATTTTAACATCAAGTTTCAACGAATTTGTGGACTCTTTCAAAGACAATACAGACCATCAAAAGAAATGCTTAAAGAAACTTATCTTAAGGCTGTCAACCCCAACATTTCAATTTGGTTAAGGAGAACTCCAAACTTAACTATACTAAATGACTACTTTAGTGAAGCTATACAGTTAGAAAAACAGTTGAACTTGAATCCTAAAGAAAATATTGCAATTCAAAAAAAAGAAGAAAGAGTTATGATTTCTATGCAAGATTTTGCTCAATTTAAAACTTTACCAGGTTCATCTCATGTTAAGACTGAGCAAGAACATGAAAGAGTAGGATCTAAAAAAGGACAATTAATGAGAGATATGTCTAACAAGATAGTGAAGCTTGAAAAGTCTTTGGCAAGAGTTAATATCAAGGAAGAAAGGAAAAATAGAAAGCATAAACATCAAGACATTAAGTTAGTAGAAGATGAGGATGAAAGTCATCTTATTATGTCCAAATTTCTTGATATTGAATCTGATAATGAGTTATCTAGAGTTCATTATGCAAGTAAATCTTCTAGCAGTGGATCTAGAGATACTTCTTCTCTATCAAGTTCTAAAGAAGATATGTCTTTAAATGAAGAATGTAATAACAATGAGGAAAATGGATATAGTCTCCAATCAAAAGAAAGATTATCTACTTCTAGACCCCAAAATGTTATTACTGATCCATCTACTAAGAGAAAAGCTTTTGAGCTAAATAGAAAAGATAAGAATAAAGGTAAACAGAATCAAGTAGAGCAAAGCACTCCAAATTAGTATTTTAATAAATGGATAAAGAGACCAAGCTTTATTTGTGATGGAGAGTATGATTTGATTGAAGACCTTAAACATATCAAGGCCAATATTAGCTTTTATCAGTTGCTTCAAATAGTGGATCAGCAAAGAAAGGCCTTAGAGTTCATTAAAGGTAAAAGGAGAGTTAGAGAATCAAAGATAAGTTATGTGTCTAATAAGGATGAGAAATTAAAGACCTCGTATGATAAGGAAGCTCCTCCTTTTCGTTTGACAATGAAATTAAAGGATAAATATTTACACAATTGTTTAGTTGATTCTGGAGCTACATCTACTATAATGCCATTTTTGATATGTAAGAAACTAGGTTTGATTCCTGAAAAATCAAATAAAAAGATTGTTCAAGTGGATAAAAGTAGAGTGAAGATTGTGGGTCAATTACCAAATGTTCTATTGAAAATTTCTTCCGAACCCCACATCAAAAGTAGAGTAACTATTCAAGTGGCAGATATACTAGATTCACATAGTCTCTTATTGAGTAGAAGTTAGAGCAAGAATTTCTCAGGTTACATATCAATAGATTATTCTCACATGTGGTTACTTTGGAAAGGAGAACCAAATCAAATATACATCTATAGTGAACCTTTCATGATTGATAACATTACTTCAAATGGAAAAAGTAAGATGGTTGAAAAAGGAGGTGTTGAAAATAAAATTTGTACACTCCAAGAAAATTATAGTTCTGAGAAAGAACCAATCAATGAAGATTCATGGGAAGAAGCCTCTGTCTCCCAAGAAGAAGAAGAAGGACCCAAGTGGGAAGATGAGAGGATTGCTAAAGAAAAAGCTCAAGAAGATCAAGTTGAAAACTCCAGCACGCTAAAAAATAATAGAGATATTGCTTATGAAAAGGTTAGAGATATGAGGATCCCTACCAGAGTAATCCTAACCATTCTCTTCCCATCTCAAGAATAGTCTATGAACAAAGGACTTGATAATGTACAGTTTGTTGTTTTGTTAGGAATGAGGTTTTTATACCATCAAACCTTATGTTTGATGGAAATTTTCCTCCAAAAATATTTATCTTTTTATCTATAAAAGGTTCGAATAAAAGCTTCAGTATAGTTTAGTTTTAAAATGGGGCATGCATAAATAAATTTGAGCCTTTTAAAGGGGGTAGAAATGTTGGTACATTTTGGCCATTTCATGGAACAGGTTGGCATGATAAAATTGGTTCAAATTTTTTGCAATTTGATAGTTGGAGAAGTCACAAGAATTTCAGTTTGTAGAGAAAAAGAATAAGAGTTAAAATGCAGTTCACAACAGCATTCCCTTACTTTAAGAAAAAAATATGAGAGCACAGTGCCTATATCAAGCTTACAAGTATCCAATGATGAATATAGGACCACTAACATGTTGTTCTTCCTCTATAATTATCAGTCGAGGTACCCAAAATCTTTGGACTTGGAAGGATAAAAAAAATATCCTCAAGTTTTGCAGCATATCTTGGTAATCTAGCCTCAACAAGTAAGAAGAAAGATACAAGTTTGTTGACCAGTTGAACATCTAAAATACCATGGAAGGATTTTGAGAGAACCATGCCCAACGACAATGTTGATTGCATTTGCCGATTAAGATAAAGAAAGATCCTAGAATTCTTCTTCTTGATGAAGCTACAAGTGTTTTGGATGCTGAATCGTAAAGGATAGTGTAGGAAACTCTTGATAGAATCATGGTTAGCAGAACAACTATGATTGTTGCACATCAGTTCACCACTATCAAAAATGTAGATATGATTGCTATATTACAGTGTGGTTCTATAGTTGAAAAATTTAATAGCAAATCCCAAAGGTGCATATTTCCAGCTTGTCAATCTTCAGGAGATGCATGAAATGAAAGAAGAGACAGAGCAAGATCCTGATGACACGGAAATTTCCATCGATAACTCCTCTCGCATAGTTTCAGGACCAATTTCATCTTTTAGGAAATCCAAAAGAAGTGGAACTTCAAGGAGCAGTGGTAGCCATGAATTCAAGGATGATGTGGGAAAAGAAAATGTTGAAAATGAAAAGAAAGAACTAAATATCTTAACTTCATCCTCAAGGACTAGAAAGGAGGGAGACATCGAAGGGGGTAGATAAAATGTTGAACTAGATGTTTCTCTAACAAGGTTAGCACTTTTGAACAAACCCGAGATCCCTGTTCTACTAACAGGCTCTTGTGCAGCTGCCATTGTGGGTCTTGGCTTTCCACTTTTTGGCCTCCTATTTGCAAATGTGATCAATAGCTTCTTCAAGCCTGTGCAGAAGCTTTGTAAAGATGTGAACTACTAGAGCATTACATTTATAGTATTTGGTTGTGTCATGATGCTAACAGCACCCGTACAACACGTCTATTTTGCAATGGCAAGGGGTAAACTTGTGCAGCGCATTGCTCACAAACAGATCTCTACACATCCCTCTTTTGACGGCCTCGGAATGTAGTTCTATGCCCTTTTACAGGCTCCTAGTTTTGGCATAGCCACCGTGAATGGCTGTAATGGTGTAATCGTTGGGGTTTATCTGCACTTGCTGCATCCAAATCATGGTGTAATCCTTCAACTCACAAATGATTTGGATAGACAGAGGTTGATGGTAGGTAGGAAGAAAATTATGGGTCCCAAGCATTAGAAATATGGACAAATATTACACACGTACATATATATTTATATATTAACCCATCCATGTATGCATCAACTCCATGGTTATTTTCTCTACTACTATGATGTAAATAACAATAAAATATTTTATGATTTAAAAAGGGAATTTGTGCAACAATTGTTCAAAGTCCCATGTGAATTGAACACTTGTCAATTGAAATGGTGGTTATAACCACCACCAAGGCCACTTGTCAACTA
>MNCI01031752.1:413024-449269 GCA_015680685.1 Gnetum montanum
AGCAATTTTTTGGTAGCATAGTAGGATTGTCTTGAAGAAATTGCTTATTTGAGCCTTGGAAGTTGAACAATTTGTAGTTATTGAATTTGGGATAGCTTTATTGCTAAGTGTTTACTCGTGTCATTTTACCTTGTTCAAATATTTGAGGTCCACACAAATCTACTTTCTTTTCTGTTTATTTCCATCAAATCTTGCTCTATTTCTAGTTTTCTTGTGGAACTATCTCTTTCTCTGGGGAAAATTAGAAGTAGACTCACAGAGTTGTGCTCAAATGTTTTTGCAAAATTTTATTTGTTACAAGTAGGTATTATAATGACCGCGTAGACTAGGAAAATTGAATAAAATAGGAACTCTCAACAACTCACAGTACTTGGCAAAGTTGGTTGAATCTCTTTAAGATAAGTCATTTGTAGTTTACACACAACGCAATCGTTTCATATTTCATAACTGCACACCGCAACAGCACACACACATACTCACATTAACTACTAAGTCTATTTCGAGGTATCTTGGCCTTGGTGTTGCTAGAGACTAGCAAGCACCTAAATCCTGTTCAAGGACACTCATTGGTGGTCACGTCCCAAACAGTCGCCAACACACAGTGAATGAAGTATGGGCATTTATGGTCATCCCACTATGTAAGTATAGCTCCCAATGCATAGTTGGATGCATCCATCATGATGTGGAAGGGTCTAGACCAATTAGGTACCCATAGAACTAGAGTCTTTATGAGTTTCTATTTAAGTGTTTGGAATGCAGATTCACATTCCCTGGTCTAGACGAATGAAGCATCTTTCTTCGTGAGTTCCACCAATGGCTTGGCAATCCTCAAAAAAATTTCGATGAAGCACTGGTAGTAGCCAGTTTGGCCAAGGAATGACTGAACATCTTTTACATTTCTTGGTTGCCTAGTGATTCCTTGGATGACCCTAATTTTTTCAGGATCCACGCTAATCCCTATTTGTGAAATTTTTTGCCCAAGAACAATGACCTCTTGGACCATTAAGTGGATTTCCTACCAATTAAGCCATATATTAGTTTCCACACATCTTTTTAGAACTTGCTCAAGGCAACCCAAGGCTTGATTAAACGTGGCTCCATAGGTAGAGAAGTCATCCATGAAGAATTCTACCCCATTTCCAATTTGCTACTGGGAGATGCTAAAGACAAGGCATTGGAAAGTGGCAGGTGCATTACATAGGCCAAAGGGCATCCTTTCGTATGCGAAAGTCCCCCAAGGACTTGTGAAGGTTGTCTTGCACTAGTCTTCAAGCAAAATTTGGATTTGATTATAGCCACTATAACCATCCAAAAATCTATAATAACGATGCCTTGCAATGGTATCCAACACTTGGTCCACAAATGGGAGTGGAAAGTGATCTTTGAAGGTAGCCATATTGAGCAATCAGAAATCTATACAGACCCTCCATTTGCCATCCTTCTTTGGCATAATAATGAGTGGGCTAACCCATTCACTATCAGGAATAGAGTAGATGAACCCTTCTTTCAACAACTACTGGATTTCATCTTTGACAACCTGCTTTAATTTGGGGTTCAATCACCTTTTTGGTTGTCATCATGGCTTCATGGAGGGGTTAATATAAATTCAATGTTGGAAAACCTAGGATCAACTCCTGTTAATTCAAGATATGACCATGCAAAAGTAGCATCCCATTTGTTTACCACCTCTAGCAACTTCCTCTTTTGTTCGGGAGCAAGGGTGGCATTGATGATCACTAGTTTTCCATTTTGTAAAAATGCATATTCTAAGTGGGCTGATAAGGGTCTAAGTTCCAAGCATTCTTGTTTAAAATTTTTATGGATTTGCAACTTTTCCCAATCATCACAGTCTTCCAAATCATCAGTGCTTTCTACATAGATGTGTACAAGCCCCTCACATGGTTTCATGCACAAAGTGTTACTAGTAGGATCAGTGGTTAGCCATTGGGTGCCTTCTTGATTTGTGGCTACTGCGTACAAGTATTGTTGAACTAACGATTCCCCGATACACTAACTGCATGCTTGAATAGATGTCCTCTTAGCATACCACAACTGTTGCACATAGTTGCAACCAGAGTCATTATATGTGATGCATCGAATGCACTTCTTCTTGATCTTTCTAAAAGGATTTTCCTTTGAAATTTCAAGGGAAAGAACATGGAGCCTGAATCTTGCATCCACCGTGCTCAGCCAAGCTTTTCCCATTATGATGGGAAAGTTCCCCTTGCAATTATCAACATGAATGACAAGGAAGTTGGCAAGATAGGACCACCTATAAATAGTGGTCACAATGTCTTCCACCAATTCCAAGGGAATAGTAATGGATTAGTCTACCAACTTGAGCCGAATGTTGCTCTTCTTCAATGGGGGCAGGTTCTAAGTCTTCTACATGTCATGTGAAATCAAGTTGACTCCCGACCCCGAATCTAGAGGAGCTTTACATGGCTCATTTCCTACTACCTGAAGATAGATGAGGGGGCTTCCCAAATTAGTTAATTTTTAGGGAAGATGACCTACCTTTATCTAGTTATTCATGGCGTGTGTGAGCATGACTGCTTGTATGTTGGAGGGTGTTTGGTTTGAAGGCTGCTCATAGGATGGAATAGTGGAGGTGATTTGAGGTTTAGAGCCACTCGCCAAAGGTATGTGTGAGGGTATGCTTAGGTTATTGAGCTAGAAAAAGCGATGTTTCCATGGCTTGGCTTCTAGTCCACTCAGCTGAGGAGCCAATTGTAGGTTGACAGCCCTTGTAGCATTATGTTGCTATGGTTGTGGTGGTATTTCCCCCTACATAGGTGGAGCATGTGGTAGATGAGTGGGGTGCTGCTGAGTAGGGATGGTAGGAAAAGGTGATGGAGGATAGTAGAGGTATGGGCTCTCCCCCATAGGTGATGGAGATTATGGTCGTAAATATTCTGGGGGGGTGGTAATAATTCTGAAAGGTTGCATGACTAGAAGAGTCCCATGAGGAGACTGGTTGATGAACATAGTACCCATATGGATTAGGCTGTCAGTAAGGGTACTACTACCTTCGAGGTGACATCTCCCATGCTTATGGGTGTTGCCATTACTGAAAGTATTCGTAAGGTTGCAACGGCACTCCACTTGGATATTATCCTTATTACTAGTGGAATTGCCTAGGATTGCCTTATGGGTAAGGCAATCTTCAAGGTGTTTGCCTCCTTACCAAGCATGAATTCAGTGTGTACACCCCAAACTCTTGTAGATGTGACACCATAGGACAACACCCCTTAGGATGTTCGTATTAGCATATGTCACATTAATCATCTCCTTCTGTATCAGATTCTACAACTTTCTCTACTACAGCAACTTTTCCCTTACCTTTATAGTGAGCCCATTCATCTTCCTTCCTCCTACATCGATCACGATCATTACCTTGCTCTTTGGACTCCTCTATGATTTTCAAAATACTTTGAAATTTTTTTGTCCAAAGAGTCCCACATCTTTTCAACCTTTCTCGATATTTTAGAAGAAAATTTTTGTAGGGGCAAGGTTTTACAATTCACCGTTGCATCTAGTGGTCATTCCTCCTCATCCTCGCAAAATTGAGCTTCCCTTTTTCTGATGGAGGAATCCCGATTAAACTCTTTAGCACTCTCCTTCTTCCTAAGTTCCCCATCTTCTTTAGCCACTTGCTCAATTAAGTGCTACAATTGGTGGGCTCTTAGTTCTGATAGTCATCCTTGGCCATACACACAAGGGTCTTTCTAGTTTCAAAGCAGAGCCCATTAATGATATGGCGAAGCTATGCTCATTGAGAGTATCCATGACTAGGGCATCAATGTAATAGTGAATAGTATCTACTCATGGCTACATCCAAGGGTTCATTACCACCTTGCTTCCACCCTTGGATTTGGCATCTCAATTTTGCCACTTTGGAGTAGATTTAATAATCGTCCTTGTAGTATAGTGGTGAGTATTCCCACCTATCACGTGGGTGACCCGTGTTCGATCCCTAGCAACGGTGCCAATGATGAGTGACGAGGTACCCCTACACCCAACCATTCAAATCATGGGCATTCACACATAACTCAGTCAAATTCCATAGACTGCAAGCACTTTGCATACACCAATACCCTCACTAGCAAAACCTTGTGTTAGAATGGTTGTTGTCTTCCCAACCTCACTTGTGATGTTTCTAAATAAGATGGTTAAGTGAGATTGAGGCAAATGATTTTTATGGCTTTTTTACTTATCCTCTAGGATCTAATGCTTGGAATAAAATGTAAGAAATGAGATATTATGTAATCTATAATTATCCTAATCTATCTCTTAACTCTCCCTAGCATAAGCATTCGATCCCATCTTCCGTACACATCCGGAGCATCCCCTAACCACTACTGGGCTTCCAGATATTAAGCACCACTAGGTTGCCAAGTGTTGAATTTATGTTTGAGATTGATGGGACGCGATATCGCATACGTGATATCATGTCTTTCCTTGCAATATTGCGTATGCGATATTGCAGCCCACCACTAGTTCTATAAATAAGAGGTGGCTCTCCCTTGTTTCTCCATCTAGATCTAGACCTTAGCCAAACTCTTACCATTTTTCGATTCCAAAGTTAGAATAATTTCCATGTACCCACAGTAGGAGTCCCCAAGTGAACGGATCTTTATTCGAGAAATTTTGTACCTAATCACAAAATTGTGTACGGTAATAAAGATGAACTTTTGGATAAACCTTGTAGTGCATGGACTAAGCTAATGAGGATTTAATTACTATTGAATGTTTAAATTATTTCTTAGGACTTAATCTCTCTCAACCCTCAACTCTCATAGTTAAGTGCATTCAGTACGACCACTTCGAGCACGTGCGTTACGCTTGGTAATCCCAGTAACAAATAGCATTTGGTAATCCCAGCAACATTGCATTGGTTTAGGGTGTGAAATAGTAAGTGGGAATAGGTACTGATGTTGGGATGGTTAGAGCTTAGTTAGTTAAATTTTGTTACTTAGTCTCTTCACCCTTTCCACTCTTAGCATAGGCAATAAAAACATAAAAGATATAAAAATCACATGCCTTAAGCTTACTTAATCGTACAACCATGAAAAATACAAGCTTGGGAGGACAATGACTGATTAACCACAGGTGTTCCATAAGGCGTGTAGACACTTAGTCTGCAAAGTTCAACCAAATCATGCGTGTAACTCTCGTATTTGTATGGTTGAGTGTAGGGGTACCTCGCCACTCATCATTAGCACCGTTGCGGAGGACTAAGTTGTTTGTGCACTAAGTAGAACATAGGAAATCATACACATCATTGGGAAGCTTAAATGAACCCTTAGGATTAATCAAAAGAAAATTTAAATAACGGTCAATAGCACACTGACAAGATAACAATGTCTTCTTCTTCTCATAAAATCACTTCACCACCTAGGGATCACACAAGAGATAGTCGGTAGCACAACATACATAACCGAGAACCGCTAGTTCTTCAACAATTTAGTGTGGTATATACTCACCACGATGATTATATACCCGACTTTACCTTTTTCTTCCATCAAGATGAGCAACTGTGATGGAGAGACTTGGAGGGTAACATAGTGATGCCTCTAGATAGACCACTCCCAACATTCTCCTTCGTGCCCTTGCATGAATCATCATGTTACAATTATATGCTAAGTACATTGCATGCGATTACAATGCAAGGGAATACCATCCCATAGAAGCACAACATCAACGGGATTCATAGTAGGAGAGTTACCACACATCGTTGAAGGACAAAAGGTCCCAACCGCACGTCCTAAGAGAAATTGGAGATGGTGAACCAGTTATAACTAGTTCTCCATCAAATGATGTTCCCCCTCCTAACAATGGTGAGAATACGGGATATCAAAACCTACACTCCATGATTCATAACCCTGGTTCTGATCCCCATGAACAAAAAGTGTTCAATGAGGGAACAGAAACATATGACAAGGATGGGCATTCAGATCGTCATCATGATCGAGGCCGTAACCACCGAAGAGAAGGTAAGAAACATTGTCATGGCAATGGTTCCCCTTCTTCTTCACATTCATTACATCATTCACCTTTTCCTTCCACATCAGGATGTAGTCATAAGGAACACAACCGTGAGGATAAGGGTAAGCATAATGAGAACCCTCGATGAGAGAGTCGAGAGCAAGGATGAGGGAATTCGAGAGAATCAAGGCATGGTAGAAGGGAAAGTAGGGAACCGCGTAGGCATCACAGACACCATGAATGAAATGAAAATGATGAACCCCTACTTACAACCTAAATTATGTTAGATATTACGAAGGCTATGAGAATACCTACAAGGCACCAGAAAGATAGCCGGATCAAGAGACTAGACATGAATAATATCCCCTGATTTGAGTGGGGCATACAACGTTGATTTGCAAAACCACTTACAAGCATTTCACAATGCCTGTACCTTGCAGAATATTGAAAATGAGTGGAAAAAGTTAAATTTATTCCCAAGGACACTCATAAAAGAAGTAGAGAGTTGGTACTAGTCCTTAGAACCAGAATCCATTAGATGGTGGAGTACGATGCTAGAACTATTTAACGATAAATATCAAATGTACTCTAGAGTGTCCAACTTGCAAAAACAAATCCAAGGATGGAAGCAGGGTAATAATGAACCCTTGGATGCTGCCATGGGCCGATATTATGCACTGCTACATCGTTTCCTGGGCCATGGTTAAGCACAATGGGATCAACTCCGCCACCTCATAGATGGGCTAAGACATGAAACTAGGAGAACCCTTGGAACATATGCCCAAGGAATATTATCTAAGATTACGTCCCATGATGTTCATAGAATGTTCAAGCAAGTAGCTAAGGAGGAAGGAGAGCTATGAAAAGAGAAAGTGTGGAAGAGTATAACTGCGATCCTTCCCTCTGAAAGAAGGGAATAAGATTCTGTGAGGAAGAGGATGAGTTACAACTTGAAGAGTTGGTGAATAGAAAAACCTTTTCACTTAAAAAGTTAACAATTGAAGTGTCAGCTAAAGTGGATCAAATGTGGGACTCCTTAGACAATAGATTCAAAATCGTCCTTCAAATCGTAGAGGAGTCTAAGGAACGAAGTAGTGACCATGATAAGAAAAAGCGAAGAGATTCAGACCATGCACGTAACAATGGTAAGGGAAAAATCACTATCACCGATGAGGTTGTGGACTCTGATATAGACAATGATGGTGGATGTGAGATTTTCCAATATTACCATCCTAAAGGATGTTGCCCAATAATCTCACATCTGCAAGAGTCCGGGGTGTATGCACTCAACCCAAGAACCCTGGAGATTACCTTATCCCCAAGGTAACCCAAGGAAGTTCCACCAACCCTTAATGTATTATCCAAGTGGAACTCTGACACAACCTATCGAGCAACACCAGCAGTGGAAATACCCACAGTCATGGGGGATGCCACCTCCTAGACAAAAATACCCTTATCGGCAACCAGATCCGTATGGCTATTACGTGTAATAGCCGGTTTCTCCAAGTGACTCTGTCAGTCACAAGACCCCACAATGTCACTACCAAGTTCGAAAGTATTTTAGGACTCCCTCTCCTAGAAGAGACACTCCACATGCATACCATCCTCAGAATCCATCCGCATCTCTTACTCCAATAGTTCCACTACCACCTACTCCAACGATGCAAGGGGAACTCCCCACTCAACCACAGCAATGTAATGCCACGAGAGCTGTAAACCTTCAATCCACTGCTGGTTCTAAAAAATGTACAAAGAGAAGACCTTTCTTTATAACCAATAGTCCAAAAAATCTCTCACAACCACAAGTGGTTGAGTCTATGACCACTCCCCCATCAAGTAAGGCTTCGAAGATCCCTTCAAACCAACAACAGAGCTCAACGCACACAGTTGTGTTAACACATACCGTCACTGATTGGATAAAGGTAGGCCACCTTCCTAGGAAACTCTCTGACCCTAGAAGTCCCTTAATCTACCTCCAAGTCACTAGAAATGAACCACGTAAGGCTCTTCCTAACTTAAGTTCTGAAGTCAACTTAATATCGCAAGAAATGTATAAAGCCTGGAACCTACCTCCACTCAAGAAGAGAAATATTCAATTGGAGCTGGCTGACCAGTCCATCACTATCCCCTTGGGACTTGTGGAGAACATTGTTACCACTGTGTGTGCTTGGTCATACCCAACTAATTTCCTAGTGATATAAGTCAACACTAATAAAGGGGACTTCCCAATTATAATGGGGAGGGCATGGCTCAGTAACATAAATGCATGCTTAGGAATCCACGATCTTTCCCTAGAAATATCTAAGGAAAATATTTATGGAAAGATCGAGAAGAAGAAAGTTCCATGCATCACATATAGTGATACAGAGGGTGATGATGTACAAGAGTGCTCAACATTTCTTGTATGCAACCGGTGTGCCTAGGAAACTAAAATACAAAGGTGCCTATATGTAGCAACCACACAACAAGGGAACACCCAGTGGTTGATAGCTAATCAAGAGAGCAACCCACCAATATGCATGGAACTAACTATGGAAACAACTTGCAATCACAACAAAAGTATAGAAACATTGGATTATGAGCATCGCGAACTTCCAACCCTTAATCTAAAAACATCAATTGGAAGAAGTTGGACACTTCTAAAAAATTCAAATAAGCACTCATTATTTCAAATCTCTCCCTTTAAATTCAGTCATGGGGGAGATGACCACCTATGCTAATCAGTCGAGGCCCTTAGTTTCTTTTTAAGTTTTTGTTTTACACATTTTTGTTTTATACATTTCTTTTTTACAAATTTCTTTAAATTTTCTTATTTTTGTTTTACAACATCATTTATACCTTTTTCATTTCTTTGTGTGTTTGTTTACTTTGTTTGATTCGTCACTTAATAAGTGCTCCAAAGATGGTATGACCTGTATTCTATTAGTTTCTAATGTTTTGTTTTTACCTTTAAGTGATGATGTTGATACTAAGGTATGGTTCTTTTGATATAATAGGAAATGAAGTCCACATCATACATGCATCCATAAATCTCTATGGTCTCTCTAGGCTTGGAACTGTATAGTCCCTTTCTTCAAAATAATAAGAACTATAAACAAATTGATGACTGGGCATTTCTCAAACTAAGGAAAGACTCAAGGATTGAAAAGGGTGTGGCTTCAAGGGAACTTGATGCATTTGTGTTGGCCATTCTCATAGGTTCTTGGATGTTTTCTTCTTGAGTTTTCTTACCATTTCGACATTACCCAATTATCAAGAAGTTGAGTGAATAAAAATAAAAATAATAAGTCTTTGCATAGTGTGTTTCTCATGAAAAAAAAAGTGGAAATTCAAAGCACATCCCTTAGACAAAATAATCATCCTGGCTACAACAACTGGTTATGGAACTAAAAACATGTTCCCTCTAACTAAGGTCCTTTCTTGCTTAATACCTTCCTCCCCCTTATTTCATCGGAATGGTGGTGGCTCTTTGAGGGATGCATTCTAATTACTTCAAGTGGATGGATTGGATGAATGTATTAATGTGAAGTCACTGGATGTGGTTTTTTTGAGACTAGATTTGGAATGGGATCTACTAAGTCACATTAATCATTAAATACACAAGGGGCTGTACATCACCTTGTTCTTGAGACTCCATCCCATTCTCTTCTTTCCATCATTCTTTCTCCATTGTTCATCTCATTGTTGGTTGTATCATTAGTGTATATTTTGGTTGATACATTGTTTTCTTTTTGGTAAACTCTTATGGTTAAGAATTTAACTTTTGTTTCCAAATGATATTTCCAGAGCCCACAGACTCTTTAAATGTGGGAATGTTAGACCATTAAGGGCATGAGCCTACTTTGGGGAGGATCCACTAGCATTCCTCTTTGGTTCATCAGTTAATTTCTTTTCCTTAAAAATTTTTGCAATCAACCTTATTTTGTTTATTTCCATCTTGACATCCATTTCATCGACATTACAGTTGTCTCTTTTTCTCTATCTTTCTTATCCCTTTTCTTTCTCCATTTTATTTGTACTAAAGGTTTTCTCTTAGTCATGGGGGTCCTAATCCAATTTTTTTAATTTTCTCCTAACCCCTGCACCTTCAGTAGTCACAATTATTATATCTCTAGAATCTGCAATCATCCATACCACAACTCAGCCAATGGACCTTTCACCGAAGCAAGGTATCAACTACATTATGATTCATTTACCCTTTCTAATATGAGACTGTGTTGTGTGTGTAGATGAAAATCATACAACAACGGATTGGACTTGAAGGAAACACTTGGAATGGATTGGTGCTAAAGCAGTTATGCAAGGAACAAGATTGATGACGCGCTTATGGATGGACAACGAAAGGCACAATCTTGGCATTGGTAGCAACAGACTTCTTCTTTCTTCTCTCTTCTCTCTCAACTACCAAATAAGGCTTGATGTCAAATGTATAAAATGTTCACTCTTGTTGTCGTGAACACCAGTTTTGTCATGTTCTGTAATGATGATCTATTCACATGTCATCCCATTTACCATTAGTTCCATTCAAGTCAATAATCCCATACCTTCCCAATATTTTGTAAGGAACTCGAGGATAATTTTTATTCAGTCATGGGGGTATGATGGGACACAATATCGAAAGGACCGCGATATCGAGTACGCGATATTTTAGCCCACCGCCAGTTCTATAAATAAGAGGTGGCTCTCCCTTGTTTCTCCATCTAGATCTAGACCTTAGCCAAACTATTGCCATTTTCCATTCCAAAGTTAGAATAATTTTCATGTGCCCGTAGTAGGAGTCCCCAAGTGAACGGATCTTTATCCGAGTAATTCTGTACCTGAGCACACAATTGTGGATGGCAATAAAGATGAACTTTTGGATAAACCTTGCAGTGCATAAACTAAGCTAATGAGGATTTAATTACTATTGAATGTTTAAATTATTTCTTAGGACTTAATCTCTCTCAACCCTCAACTCTTATAGTTAAGTGCATTCAGTATGACCGCTTCGAGCACATGCGTTATGCTTGGTAATCCCAGTAATGAATAGCATTTGGTAATCCCAGCAGCATTGCATTGGTTCAGGGTGTGAAACGACAAGTGGAAATGGATACTGATGCTAGGATGGTTAGAGCTTAGTTAGTTAAAGTTAGTTACTTAGTCTCTTCACCATTTCCTCTCTTAGCATAGGCGATAAAAACATAAAAGATATAAAAATCACATGCCTCAAGCTTACTTAACCATACAACCATGACAAATACAAGTAAGCTTAGGAGGACAACAACTAATTAACCTTAGGTGTTCCATAAGGTGTGTAGGAACTTAGTCTATGTAGTTCAAGCAGATCATGTGTGTAACACTCATATTCGTATGGTTGAGTGTAAGGGTACCTCACCACTCATCAGAGATGGTCATACTTATGATTTTTACAAGCTATAAAAGAGTAATAATGATTTAAGTAATAACAATGAAAACTTAAGGAATTATTAAAGAATAAAAATATTAAACTATTGAATGCTCAATTGACTAAGTCCAATTTTTGTAAGGAATTCTTGAAAGGCTCATCTTTATTGCCATCAACACCAATGGGCTCAGGTACATTAGTGCTCGAATAAAGAATCGAACATCTTTCTCACACCTACTGTGGGCACTTGGAAAATATTCTAACTCTCGTGGAGACAAGCTGCAAGAGCTTCGCTACAATTTTCAAAAAGGTACCTAAGTGTGGCGAAAGCACACTTATTTATAGGCTAGAACACGCTCTACATCAATAGGGTCATGTAGATGCATGGACAAATGCATCGACAAGGCCGCATATACACGGCCTAGTTGACACATCTATTGTTTAGCACTTCATCAGTCATGGGATGTTGCCTAGAGCATGTCTTACGAGCTTATTATAAGGCAATAATCTATGGAGCATCTAGTGAAAGCCCTTTCTTACTTTGGCTTTCAAATAAGTTTAATTTTCTCACTAGTGTACTCTCTATATATTCCAATGTCTAAGGAAACTTCCATGAATGCAACACCCAAGTTGAATACCAAGGATAGTTCAATAAAGATGATTCTTGGGGAGAGACTTTTGTGTCTTAGGACACAAAAGCAAATAGTTGGGAAGAACCTCAAAAATCAGAAGCTAAAGAGTTAGATGCAAAAAAAAACAAAAATAGTTATTGAAGACAAGGGTGAAGACCAAGTTAAGGTTTTAACTAGGCAAGAAGAGGAAAGAAGAGCATTCATCACTACTAAAATTACATATGAATGGATTCATGATGTGAGAATCCCTTTAAAAATTACTTTAACTATCCTTTTCTCACCTACAGAATAGTTTGTATGAGATTATGTTTATATAGTTTCCTAAGTTTTATTAGGAATGAGGCTTTTATTTTATCAAATCTTAAGCTTGATGAAAGTTTTCCTAAAAACAAATATTTTTGTTTTCTATGTAAAAAGAAATGTTGCCAATAAAGTGTATGTTTCTCAGGTAAGGTGTAAAAGTGGGGCTAGGGGGATGTAAGAAATATTAGCCCATTCACACCATATGATGGAGCATATTGTAATAGCTTTCTTATTTTCTTAAAATTATTCTAGCACATTGGAATAATTTTATTAAGTTGGATATATACATTTATTTGAATTCAAAGATGATGAAATCATGACATCAATTAATCATTGCATAAGTGGAATGAGTATATTTTAGATAAGGCTGATGGAAAGAGTGCAATATATACTGTGTTGGATTACTAGTTCCTCTCAATTTGGTTTACACTTTATAAATCAGTGTATATACAGTTGTGCGTATAATGGAGATTTTCCTTGGCAATGGTCATAACACAAAAGTATTTGGATGCAAAATTGGATTATTATGCTAACAAATTAAAGGTAGAGTTTAAGAGAATAAATTGTGTAGCAATGCAATGAGAAAGTCAAGGGGTATAACTTGTGAAAGTGGAACTTATACACAAGTTACAGTATGCAAGTAAAATGTTGAAACACGCAAAGCTTATTCCTTTGAATAGTTGTAATAACAATTGTATTTTACATAATATATTGATGTGAACAACTATGCTGATGGTATCAGATGCATCCATGAAATCTAACTGGAAGTTACCCAATATAAAACAAAACTGTGTAGCAGAATGTCTAAATTTTAAAAATAAAATCAAAGATATAATGTTGGATTTTCACATTTATCAATTTCATCAAAAGGGAGAAACAAAGAAGAAAAATTCATAGTATTATTGGAACATTATGCCTAAAAAATAATTTAGAATCCAAGCACCACACCTATTAACAACATATATTGTTAATGTGCACATCAAAATTGATTCTAAAATTCTAGGGTTACTGCTGGACACCCACGTTCTACACCTATCACTCCTATCTAAACTAAGTTCATTTGGGCTAGACCCAAGCAAGCAAGCATCATGAAAAATTTCTTTCCTTATACAGGATTGAAACCCTAATCTCTGTTATGGCAAGCATCTACAACAGACGAAAAAATCACAAAATGATTTGTTGTACTTTGGAGCTACAAAAGAAGCTCCTAACCTAGAAATAAAAATAAAACAAAAATACCATGGACGTTCTCATTCTTTGTTCATGCTTCCAAATTCCTTGTCAAAACATGACTTCAAATCACGTGAGGAAGAAAAAAACACCAAGCAATAACAGGGCATCATAGCATCAACATCCTCATTATGGCTTCACAGTAGTAGTAGGAGTAGTTCTATGAGTTCGAGAAGTTCTATTATTTTTGTCCATTCTCAAGATTTTACAAGTAGACATGAAATAGGGTTTGTTATTGAGATGTAATAGAGAAGAAAACCATGAAAATAATAGGATCAAACCGATGGTGTCATGGAAAGAGCTCATCCACTAGTGGAAAATGTTAAATTCAGGAACAGATAAAGGACCGAAGAAAACAGAAAACACAGGCAACACACATAGCTTTGTGTGGTGTTTAAGAAAGCACACCATCAGAAATACATGAGAACTGTTATTAAATAATAATTGCTAAATACAATTATAGAAACAGCAACATTTTTGGGCTGTTACAGAAAAGAACGGAAACTGGACCAATAACTACTGGTTAACTATTACTCTAACTACTGTTAACTACTGCTAACTATTGCTCACTACTATTAAATACTAATCTAACTACTGTTAACTGGTTTTGACTAGTGTTGGATTAGTCACCACTTAACTTAACAATCTCCCACTTGGAGACTGGTCAAAAAAAAAAAAACAATGCCTCCTCATTGCTAACCATGGAGGCCTGCTAAGGTTGTGAAAATTTTCATCTTAGCAAAGGTAACTGCCTTGGTTAACATGTCTGCAGGGTTGTTTGAACCAGGAATCTTCCTTAGCAACAATGTTCCATCATCTATCAATTCCCAAATATGATGATACCTCAGTTGAATGTGTTTGGATTTGGAATGGAAGACTAGATTTTTAGCTAGATGTATGACACTTTGACTGTCAGTGAAAAGCTCATTGTTGTCCTGTGTCTTACCTAATTCTTTTAGAAGACCCTTCAACCAGATCATCTCTTTTCTAGCTTCTAAGAAAGCCATATATTCTGCTTCTATGGTTGAGAGAGCAATGCTCTGCTAAAGTCGAGACATCTAGCTCATAGCCGTGTTGCCCACGGTAAAGAGACAACCAGTGGTGCTCTTCCTGCTATCCAAGTCACCTCCCAGATCCACATAAAAAAAACCCTATAGAGTAATGCTACTCCTTTTAAAACAAAGTGTCATACCTGAAGTTCCTTTCAGATATCTTAGAAGCCACTTTACAGCTTCCCAATGCTCCCTTCCTGGATCAAACATAAACCTGCTAACAACTCCCACTGCATGAGCTATGTCTAAACTACTAATTTCTGTGTAGTCAATTTCCTTTTTCTATTGGAAATCCTTAACTACTAACCTTGCTTTGTATCTTTTGCTGCCATCATGTTCTTCCTTGACCTTGTACACCCACTTATTCTGCAATGCCTTCTTTCCTTCTGGCAACTCAGTTAGTTTCCATGTCATATTTTTGTGGAGTGACTTCATCTCATCTCTCATAGCCACCTCCCACTCAACACAATCTGTTGCCTGCATTACTTCATCCAAACATTCTGGTTCCCCAACATCAATCAACAAGAAGTAATGTAACGAAGGAGAGTACCTTTCTCTAGGCTTTGGTGTTCTTGCAGACCTTCTCAACTAAGGCTCTGGTGTGGCTGTTTCTGCAACATCATTTTCATTTTTAGCTATCCTATTTCTAGGATTTGCTTGAATCCTTCCATCCACATCCCTCTCAGATATCTCTTCCAGTTCAGCCTTCTCACATTCCTTTTCTTACTTCCCTACAATGTTGGATTCTAAACTGAACCTATCCTTGTACACCATGTGTTCATTAAAAATGACATCCCTATGTCTGATAATTTTCCTATTTTGATCATCCTAGAAATGATAATCAAAATTATCAGAACCATAGCCAATAAAATAACATTTCTTGGCTTTAGGATCCAACTTATCTCTATCATTTGAATCAATATGCACATATGAGACACACCCAAAAATTTTCAAACGTGAAAGATTTACCTCCTTCCTAGTCCATATCTCCTCTGGTATTCTGAACTCCAATAGAACTAAAGGTGTGCGATTAATGAGGTAGGCTACTGTGTTAACTCCATATACCCAAAAGAAATTTGGTAGCCCAGAGTGTATTCTCATGCTCCTAACTCTTTCATTTAAGGTTCTATTCATCTGTTCAACAACACCATTTTGCTCTGGCATTCTTGAAACTATCTTGATCATCCTGAACCCATTTTCTAAACAGAAATTCTTAAATTCTTGGCTGTCATATTCCCCTCCATTATCTAACTTCAGACATTTTATTTTTAAACCAATCTGATTTTCTACTTTAGCTTTCCACCTTTTAAAAGTAGCAAACACATCAGATTTATTTTTAAGAAAATAAACCCATACCTTCCTAGTGGAATCGTCAATGAAGGTGACATAATAGCTTGAGCCTCCAAGAGACTTCACTGGAGCTGGCCCCCATACATCTGAATGCACCAGTTCAAGCTTTTCAGTCTGTGATATCCTCCCTATCTTTGAGAAAGTAACTCGTTTTTGCTTCCCATAAACACAATCTTCACACAAGCCAACATCATCACACTTAAACTTTGGTAACTTTCCCTTTGAAGCCAACAACTTCATACCTTTTTCGCTCATGTGCCCAAGTCTTCGGTGCCATAGGACTGAATCACCATCATAGTTAGCAACTGCAACTGCATCTTTCTTTGTTGTAGTCATGTACAATGTTCCCACCTTACTGCCTCGTGCAACAACCAAGTTTCCCTTGGTAATCTTCCATGATCTATCGCCAAATGTTGTTGTATACCCATCCAAATCCATCTGACTCATGGAGATTAAATTTTTCTTAAGTCCAGGAACATGTCTTACATCTTGCAATTTCCATTGCATCCCTTGGGTGGTCTTTATTTGAACTTCACCCTTCCCCACAATATCCAAAGGTTCATCATCTGCAAGATAAACCTTTCCAAACTTCCCTGCAACATAATTGTGCAACAATTCCTTGCATGGAGTGGAGTGGAATGAAGCACCTGAATCCAGAATCCAAGATTCAATGGGATTATCCACACAGCAAATCAAAGCATCAGCAATAATCTCCTCTGCTGCATTCACTGATTCATCATCTTGAGTATGATTTTTCTTCTTCTTTGGTGCCCTGCACTGATTTCTAAAGTGACCCTTCTTGTCACAATTCCAACAAACAACTTCCTTATGATTTTTAGATTTTCCTCTACTGGACTTCAATCTGCCATTACCATAGTTTTGACCACATTGTGATCTCCTAACTCTGCTTTTTGTATTCAAAGAAGACCCTGAGGATTTGCTTGACTCCCTTCTGTGAATTTCCTTGCTAAGAATCAAATCTCGAATATCATTCAACTTTAATTTTAAAGTACTTGATGAGCTACTCACAGCAGTCACTGTTACAGACCAACTCTTTGGCAAAGATGATAGCAAAATCAACGACTGGATTTCGTCCTTAAAGGTGATCGCCACTTAATTCAATTGGCTAATTATTGTATTGAATTCATTTATGTCATTTGTAACTGATGCACCTTCACCCATCTTCAGATTGAACAACCGATGCATCAAATATACCTTTTTTGCAGCAGATGGCTTTTCATACATACTTGACAACGTTTTCATTAAACTTGCAATGGTTGTCTCATTAACAATGTTGAATGCAATGTTTCTTACCAATGTCAATCTAATCACACTAAGTTCTTGGCGATCTAAGAGATTCCAATCTTCTTGATCCATTTGATCTGGCTTCTTCCCTAACAGTAGTTCGTGCAACTTCTTTTGATATAGATAATATTCAATCTGCATCTTCTAGAACCCAAAGTCTGTTCCATTGAATTTGTTGAGGCATACTTTCCCATCCTTGGATGCCATTACTCCCACTAATCCGTGGCTCCAATACCAGTTGTTAAATTCAAGAATAGATAAAGAGCCGAAGAAAATAGAAAACATAGACAGCACACACAACTTTGTGTGGCATTTAAGCAAGCACACCACAAAAAATACATGAGAATTGTTATTAAATAATAATTGCTAGATACAATTATAGAAACAACAATGTTTTTGGGCCGTTACGAAAGAGAACAAAAACTAGACCAGCAACTACTGGTTAACTATTACTCTAACTATTGTTAACTACTACTAACTATTGCTCGCTGCTGTTAACTACTACTAACTATTGCTCACTGCTGTTAACTACTACTAACTATTGCTCACTGCTGTTAACTACTGCTCTAACTATTGTTAACTAATTTTGACCTGTGTTAGATCAGTCACCACTTAACTTAACAGAAAACATAGTGATGAGCAGCAAATTACACTTACACCCAACCATATGAATCACAAGTGTTCATGCACAATCCAGACAAATTCTATAGATGGGACTTGTTGTGCATCTGAATCATTATACTCTAGTTGTAGTTTGTTGTCTTCACACTTAGACTAGTGGTAGCTTTGTCACATATGGTTTAGTTCAAAGTGAGATATATGATGATGTTCTCTAACCCTACACTACTCCTAATGAAAATAAAGAATTAAATTAATTAAGTTAATGAACAATGGAAAGTAAAACCTAAACTAGCCTACATGTCATGAGTATTTGTTCCTAATTGTCTACACACACCTTGGACGTTGTATAACCACCACTAGGATTTCCAAGTGTACATCACTAAGCTTGCTAAACAATACATTGTTGGGTTACCAAGTAATTACACTTAAGCACTCATGATTAGTCATACTCATTCCACTTAATGACAGGTATCGTAAAAAGCAATAAAATTTTTAGGAAATTTAAAATTTCTAAGAAACTTAAAATTTTTAGGAAACTTAAAATTTTTAGAAAACTTTAAATTTTTAGGAAACTTAAATTTTTTTATGAGATCTCATGCATCAAGGAAAAGAATGAGAGGGTTGAGAGAAATACTGTAGAAACTATTAAATAGAAAGTAATTGAAAGCTCATAGTATTGCACAATGTATGTTGTTACACAAAACGTTTTCGGGGATACCTTTCCTCCACCTATGGTTGAACAAAGTGGTATTTCACTTGGATGTACTTGGAACTTTCAAGAAATGCTAGATTAAGTACCCAAAAGATGACACTCTAACTATCATAAAATATTGGAATCTTCTCCTCATGCCTATCCAAATCCTCCACAAGATTCTACAACCAAATTCCTTCTCTGTAAGCTTGTGAAGTAGCAATGTATTCTACCTCCATGGTAGAAAGATCCACTATAGATTGAAGCTTGGACTTCCAAGAAATGGGTTCTCCTACCATTGTGAACATTTTTCCTAATGTGGACTTTCTTTTGTCCAAATCCCTTGCAAAGTCTAAATCACAATACCTTGCTAAGTCCTTCTTATCTCTACTGTAGTAAATAGATAGCTCTGATGTTCCTTTAAGATACATGAGAATCCTTTGCATAGCCTCCTAATGCTTCTTCCCTAGATTTCCCATCTTATACCTACCATTGCATACATCAAGCTACCAACAACACTAGAATATGGGACTTGAGAAATATACTCCCTTGCTTTCTAACTTTGAGAGCAAAGCTAGGAAGATAACTTAAAGTGCATTCCAATGGAAGTTCCCATTGGTTTAGCATTTTTCATACCAAACCTCTCAAGAACCTTTTTGACGTAGTGTTCTTGGGATAATCATAACTTTTCATTTCTTCTGTCATGAGTGATATCTATGCCAAGGATATGCTTTGCTACCCCCAAGTCTTTCATGTCAAACTCTATTGCCAATAGCTCTTTGAATTTCCTAATCTCCACCTTGTTCTTGCATGTAATAAGCATGTTATCCACATACAAAACTAATGAAATGAGGTTGTTATCCTCACACTTTCTACTGTACACACATGAATCTGTAGCACACCTATGGAAACCGATTGTGCACATGAAAGAATCAAACCTTTTGTATCATTACCTTGGACTTTGTTTCAACCTATACAGTGCCTTCTTAAGCTTGCACACAACATCCTCCTTGAATTTCATAAGAAATCCTTCAATTTTTTTCATGAAGATCTCCTCTTCTAATTTACCATGTACAAAAGCTATCCTAACATCTATCTGCTCTAGCTCTAGATCGTTCATAGCAGTTAAATCCAAAATGATCTTAAAGTTGAGTTGGCTATTGGTGCAAAAATGTCAAAGAAGTCTACACCCAATTTCTAAAGGTACCATTTTTCCACCAACCTTGCATTAAACCTTTCAATCATTCTTGTTTCAGCATGCTTCACCTTGAATAACCATCTATAGTCAATTGCTTTCCTATCCTTAGGAGGCTCCCAACTCACATTCTTTAAGAGACATTGCATCTCTTCTTCAATAATAGCTTGCCACTATTTTTTTTGCTCACTTCTCAATGCCTCTTGATAAGACATTAGTTCCTCTACATCTACAACCAAAGAAAGATAGGAAAAATTTTCATGGAATCTTCTTGCTAGATTACCCTTGAACACCTTCTTAGCTTCACTTGTATTTGTGTGCCTTTAGGTGCTTCCAATTAAGTCTATTCTCTATTCTCCTTATTGTTGTTACTTTTAACTGATTGCAGCTCCATAGAAATTTCCTTTGGAGAATGATCCTCTACAGTCTAATCGTGTCCATTATTTAGTAAAGGAGAAGATTCATCAAATACTATATCCCTGCTAATGGATATCTTCCTAGAGATAGGATCCCATAACTTGTATCCCTTGGTGCCATCTGCATATCCAAGAAATCTACATTTGATGGATTTAGGAGCTAGATTGCTTCTCTAGACAATTGGAATATGAACATATGTCATGTAGCCAAAGATCCTGAGATGATCATATCTCCTTAGTGATCCACTTTATATCTCTTCTAGAGTCTTACAATTGATTGCAAGAGAAGAAGTCCTATTCACCAAATAACATGCTATATTAGCTGCCTCCATCCAAAATGCCTTGTCTATTCCTACATAGCTCATCATGCTTCTAGTGCATTCATTCCTTTTGTGATACCATTCTACTATGGAGTGCTTGAAACTATTAAATGCCTTCTGATTCCTTTAGACTGGCAATATACCCCAAACTCCTTTGACATATATTTTCCCTTGCAATATAACCTTAGATACTTAATCTTCCTTTCATTCCTCCTCTCCACTAAGGCTTTAAAAAATTAGAACCTTTCAAAAGCATCAAATTTTTCTTTCTAAGGAAATATCCATACATTTTTTGATTTTTCATCAATGAAGGTAATGAAATACCTTACACCTCCCAAAGGTACTTGAGGAGTCAGATCCCAAACATCACTATGCATAAGATCCAAGGTGTTCCTACTCCTGGTTCTACTACTTGCAAACTTTACCCTCCACTACTTTCCATACACACAGTGGTTACAGATGTCATATTCTATTCTGTGCAATTATAGTATCATGTTCTTCTTAAGTAAATTGTTTAACCCAAGCTCACTGATGTGGCCAAGTTGCCTATGCCATAACATGGATGTAGTATCTTCCCCAACTACAACATCTACTTCTCCAACCACTGTTTCTCCAATTAGCTTGTAGAGATTTCTGTGCTTCTTATCCTTCATCACCACAAGATAGCCTTTGGAAACCTTCAAGAGACCATTTTTTCCTATGTCCTTATACCCAAGACCATCCAAATCTCCAAGAGAAATTGGAATTCTCCTTATCTCTGGTGTGTGCTTCACATCTATGAGAGTTCTCATAACTCTATCATGTGTCCTAATCCAAATAGTGCCAACACTAACAATTCTAGTCTCATCATTTTTTCCCATTAAAAGTTGTCCCCCATCAATTTCCTGATATGTCTAAAACCAAGATCTATTAGGAGTGATTTGCCCTAAAGCCCCTAAATCAAGGATCCAAACACCACTATCAGAAGTCCTTGAAGTTTCAAGAATATCATATCCATATTTTGACTTATCTCTATCCATAGTGTTCATCTCATTTTAAGAAGATGAGTTGTCTTCTTCTTTCTACTTGACTTCCTAGTATGGTTTCAACTTCCAACATTCATGCTTGAAATGTCCTTTCTTGTGGCAGTAGAAGCACTTCTTTTCCTTCTCAACTTTGGTCTGGAAAAAATTCTATCAGAACCTCTCTCTATCATGTGTCCTCTGGTTGTTACACCCTCTAAAATAAGATTTGTAGTCACCATCTCCAACTCTATGGTATCTTTTCCATAGAGCAACGTTGTTGTAAGAGGCTTGTATGGGAGAGATTTAAGCAATATGAGTGCTTGATCTTCCTCCTCAACCTACATCACAATGCTTGACATGTGGCAAATAAGCTCATTGAGAGCATTCAAAAGGTCCATAATGGACATCCCTTCCTCTATCTTGAAGTCATAGAGCTCTAACTTTAAATAGAGTTTGTTCATAAAGGATTTGGGCATATACAAACCCTCCAACTTGCTCCACACTGTAGTAGCTAAAACCTCCTTTGCAACATTGAACAAGACTTGATGTACAAGACTCAAGTGAATGGTGCTCTAAGATCTCAAATCCAAATCCACTCAATCTTCATCTAACATTCCTATAGGTTTCTTCACTTTCCCTTGCAATGCTTTGTTCAAACCTTGCTGAATAACCAGATCCTTGACTTTGATCTACCACAACCTGAAGTTGTTCTTACCATTAAACTTCTCCACCTTGAACTTTGTATTCAAAACCTTACCATTAATTTTCTATAGCACTTAGGCACACCCTAAAATAGCAAGTGATGATAACTGTTCCTAGTCTCCTATTTTAGCAATGAGAATAAATGCCCAAACAACTAGTTGCATTACAATTTGAAGATATAAAACTAGCATACATAGTTTTAGAACTCTTAATTTTGGCTCCTATTGTTACATTTTCAAGGATTTTGGGTTAAATTTTCTTGGTTAAGGATTTTGTGTTTGGTCTTGGACATTAGGTTGTTTATTTTAATCATATCTTATAAAGCAGCAGAACCCAACATTTTAGTTTCTTTGCTCTTTTATGGTTGGTCACAATTTGGAGAATCCAGAAAATGAACACACCACATCCAAACCATGGAAGTGTATTACTTTATGATTCTTGTTTTAAGATTCAAAGTATTCATTGTTTACAAATTAGCAAACAAATAAAACTTAGTTACCTCAGCTTACTTGATACATTCCAGGTTTAAAACAAGAGATTGTAAGCTTTCAGCATTAAAATCCATGCTTTATTTTATTTTATCAACCCAGGTTACTTGGGATCCTTGTTATCAGATAAATTAAATTACACAGTCCTTTTATGTGTCATGACTCTACTAGTATAATCTACTGTTCCTAATTTTGACCAGGAAAAACAAGTTATTCTTAAGCCAAGAAAAGTCATATAGCATTTTCAACTGTGTCTACTCCATGTTTGAGTAACATAGAATATTCCATAGTTTGTCTACTTCGAATGTGAAAATTGAATGTCTTATCATCTTTTGCATTGTAATTGTAAGGACTGAAATTTGACAATTAACAAGATGTGGAACTTGAATTTCCTATAATCTTTAACATTGCAATATCAATGATTAAAGCATGGCAATTAAGAAGATGAAAGGTGCAAAATACCCAAAGGTATTGTCTATTTTTGAATGGTTTTTGTGAGATAAAAAAAATATAAAGAAATCAAAAACATTAGGGATCATAATAAACAAAATAATCAAAGTGATATTTAACAAACTAAGTATCCCAACTCATAATAACCTTCGCATAGATAATAACAAGATAAATGTTTTAAAAGAAACACTATGAAAATGTGAAACCAAACTGCAACATAATTTAAACGTAGAGCTGAAGCAATAAAGTGTAAGAAATATTTCTAATTCTATATTTAAATTAAAAAATTATATATAAAAGAATTATAGAAGAATCTTGAGGTAGACAATCTATTTGTAATTTCACCAAAGAATATATTATAGGCAAAACAATGGTTGCCAAGAATGATATTATAATTTCCTTGTATTTAAGGTTTATAATTGCATTAGATTAGTGAAATCCAAATTATGGCATTAAATCTTAGAAAGTTCTATGTAAGGTCTATAAAAGTATCATGTTGACTAATTGTCTTAAAGGTATATATATTAAAAATAAATTTCATTTCTAATACCCTCCAAATCCCTGCCCACTACCCCACCTTCTTTCATGTAATATGTTCTTAACATTTTTCCTTTACCTATTGCATAACAATTTTATATAGCTACTCAAGCTCAAAATATTTTTGTATGTTCCATCTTTATAACTACGCTTTAACATTTTTAGACCACTCTTAATCTTTTGTTTCCATGAGGATGTAAGAAAATTTTTCACATTTTAAGGTCTATTATGTACATAAGTACCAAATTAATAAAGAGCCTTTGCTTTCAATGACATTAATTTAACCTTCTAGAGAATAATGCCATATAGTGCTTGATATTTCACTTTAAATTTCTCCAACAAAAATAACTTTTAAATTTTTTTGATTTTCTCAATTTGCTTATCTCCTAAAGTAGGATCCCATCTATTATATCCATACAACATAAATGATTGCACCAAAATAAAAAAGAATTATTGTTTAATATCTAATGATGAGACTAATTTCTTTATGCATTGAGTTTAAAGTATATACAAAGTGTTTTGAACTTCCTCTATCATTTAAAAAAATCATTATCATCATCATCCTAGCCTTGTTCAAGCAAAATGAAGTTAACTACAACTTTCTCTTACACTAAAAAAATGCACCAATCAATATTTTTTTGTTAGAACATTCTAAATGCTTTATTTTTGTTTCAGTGATTGATAAATCATGTTTTTCATATGCTCCGATATCAGGTACATGATATCGTGGCCCAAGATGCGATATCATATATTTGATATTACAAGGTTACTTCCAGGTCTATAAATACAACCCCCAGGTGCACAATTGGGAGTAGTTTTTGGTAGTTAAGTAGCGAAACTCTTGTAGTTTGTCCATTTTAGAGTTAAAATATTTTCCAAGTGCCCACAGCAGGAGGTCTAAGTGTGAACGGATCTTTATTCAAGCATTGATGTACCTGAACACACCATTGTGTTGGCAATAAAGATGAACTCTTTGATTTATTCCTTGTAGCACTTGAGACTTTCTTTCTTATGCATTTATATTTCATGAAATTTACATAAATATTATTCATGCAATAATTAATTTTGATTAAACAAGCAACTCATTAAAATACATAAGCACGACCCCTTTGAACATACGTGTGACACTTGGTAGCTCAGAAATGATTAGCATTTAACAACCCAATAGTGTTTACACAAAGTTTAGGATGTGTCCGGGAAGTGGAAATAGTTACTTATGGTAGGCTAGATTAGACCATAGTTTACCTAGCATCTAATCACTCTTACTTTTATTCTTGTTCTAGGCAAGTAATTGGATAAAACACAAAATAATAAAAATCTTATGCCTCAGTCACACTTAACCATACAATTGCACTTCACAAGTGGGACTGGGAAGACAAAAAATAGACAACACACATGCATTGTTTAGCCCTAGCATGCCTAGTAATTATAGTCTATAGAATTTGACTGGATCACACATGAATGCTTATTATTCGTATGGTTGGGCACAAGGGTATCTTGCCACTCATCATTGGCATCGTTGCTAGAAACTGTAGTTCTTCATGTGCTATCTAAACCCAGTGAAACTTAGTAATGTTGTTGTTCAAACCCTAAGAGTCAAATCCTACAAAAATAAAAATTATTATAATTAAATTAAATCTTAATTGCACACTACTTATAAGTTCATTAACCAAAAATGTCTTCTTCTCATAGGAGCCTGTCTCTACCTAGGGTAGTCCAAGTGCCTCAATAATATCAGGTGGTATATGCTCATCCCGATGAGTATGTACCAAACTTGACCTTCAACTTGCATCAAGATGAACTATTGTGGTGGTGTGATATGGAAGGAAACATTGTGTTGCCACCTGATCAATCTATTCCATCAATGCTCTAGCTAATGCTCACATGGCATAGGCTTTAACATCTTCATAGAGAATATGAGATGTGAGATCCCGAGTCAAGGAATTTTCATCCCACTGAAGCATAAAGATTAAGGGATTGGTAGCTGGAGCACCAACATGAGCTTGTGAAGGGCAAGGGGTCAAATATTTTTCCACCTCAACTTGGCCCAATTGATGAAGGTGACCACTTCTTTACTAATTCTCCTCTCTTTGACTTTGTTCAAGGAGCCCTCAACCATAACATACAATCCACAATTCATAATCCAGGTTTTGGTCAAAACATATCTAATGAAAAAAATGGATCTGGGGATATAAGTCAGGAAAAAGGGGATAAAGGAGATCATGATTACAATCGTGGTCATGAGCATCAAACGAAGGTTGATAGGATTTAGTGCAGAGCAAGTTCCCTTCTTCTTCCCCTTCATCATCTTCCTCTTCTTCTTCATCTAGCTCAAAGCATGGCCACAAAAGGAATAACCACGATGGAGGTGACCGATGGGACCAAAAAAATAGAAGGGAATGTTAGGACAATTGTGACCGAAGACATGGACAATCCAAAGAGGCCCATCATCAACAAATAAGGGCTAGTAGAGAACATCATAGGCAGCATCATCATGGCCTTGATGAACCTCTGCTTGTTACTTGGGGCATGTTGAATATTGCAAAGGCTATGAGGATTCTAACAAGGCATGTGAAAGATAGCAAAATAAAAATGCTGGACATGAACAACATCCCTTAATTTCAAGGAGGATATGATGCTAATATGCAAAATCATCTTCAGGCCTTTCAAGATGCATGTGCCTTGCATAATATTGAGAACAACTGGTAAAAGCTGAAATTATTTCCAAGGATACTCATAAAGGAAGTAGAAAGTTAGTATTAATCCTTGGAACTCGAATCAATCAAGCAGTGGAGTACGATGTTGGAATTGTTCAATGACAAATATCAAATGTACTCTTGAGTATCCAATCTAAGGAAACAAATTCAAGGATGGAACTAAGGAAATCATGAGCCCTTGGATGCTACTATTGGCCAATACTACTCTCTTTTGCATAGGTATCCCAGCCATGGATACTCTCAGCTTAATTAGCTTTGCCATATCATAGATGGGTTGTGGTCTGAAACCAAGAAAACCCTTAGCATCTATGCCTAAGGAAGATTAATAGAGTTAAACATCCATCGAATTCAAAAATTAATTAAGTAGATAGCCAATGAGTAGGGAGAACTGAGAAAACATGAAAGTGCAGAAAAATACAACAAGGATCCTTCTATTTAGAAAAGGGGGGTTCAATTTTGTGATAGTGAGGATGAATTTACCAGAGATGAGATGGTTAATCAGAAAAAATTACCACTCCAGAAATTGCAATAAAAAATTACGACTATGATTGATCAGTTATGAGACTCCATGGACAATAGGTTTCAAGCTATCTTAAAAATTGTTGAAGATTCCAAGGAGCAAAGTGATGAGCATGAGCATTGAAGACGTAAGAAAGCTGAACGTGTCATATCTAAGGGTAAAGTTAAAATGGCTGTGATAGAAATGATTTTGAATAGCAACTAAGATGATGATGGTAGGTGTGATGCCTGTCAGTATGAACATCCTAACGGATGTTGTCTAGTTGTGTCACACTTTTAGGAATCTAGGTTGTATGCCTTACATCCACAACTTGCACAAAGGAAAACACCCAATAGATTCCCTTATCCACAAGGCAACCATCGATAGTTCCACTAACCATAGTAATACTATTCAAGTGGAACTCCATCGTAACCCTACGAATTGTAATAGTAGTGGCAATAACCACAATTGTCAGCATTACCACCTCCAACACAAAAATATCCTTATCGGCAACTAGATTCCTATGGTTACTATGTTCAACAACCTTCATCTCCATGGGACTCCTCTAGTCAGGTTGTCGCTTACCAACCTTACGACTACTCTCTTGAAGCATACTAGCCACCCTATCTAGGGAGTAATGCCACCTACTATCCTCATGTACCTTCTGTCCCTACACCTACTCCTCCATCTCCTACACAGCTACCACCTACTCAGTCCATGCAGGATGGATTGCCTATACAACCACAACAAAGGAATACTATGAGGCTAGTTAATATACAATCGGTTAATCCATCAAGTGGGTTGGAACCACAAATAAAGAAAAGATCCTTCTTCTGACCTTGCAATCCACCAAAGCCCTCAGACACATCAGTGGTTAGTAACCCTACTCCTTTGCCTTCCTTTGTTTCCTCTTTATCTGAGTCTCCTTCAAACCAAAATTCTTCTTAAATCCATATTGTAATGTTCACCCATGTTGTATCTGATTGGATTCAAGCTAGTAACCTACCCAAAAAGTTAGTTGATCCTAGGAGCCCCCTAGTATACTTGCAAATTGCTAGGAATGAGCCTTGTAAAGCTCTTCTTGACTCTGGTTCTAGTGTTAATTTGATCTCACATGAGATGTACAAAATGTGGAACCTTCCTCCCTTGAAGAAGAGCAACATCTGGTTGGAACTAGCAGACCAATCCATCACTATTTCATTGGGATTGGTAGAGGACATCATAACCACTATTTATGGGTGGTTGTACTCTACTGATTTCCTAGTAATCAAAGTGGAGAACTACAAGAGGGACTTTCCAATCATTATGGGAAGGATGTGGTTAAGTACTATTGATGCCAAAATGGGCATTAGAGATCATTCTTTGGAGATATCAAAAGAAAATAAATTTGGAAAGATCGAGAAGAAGAGGATTCCATGTATCGTGTACAGCGATTCAAGGTGTCATTGTGTGCAGAAGTTACAGTTAGTAAAGCAAACATCTATCTCTACATGCAAGCAATGTGCACCAGAAGCTAAAATCTAGAGATGTTTGTACATAGTAGCCACAAAACAAGAAGACATCTAGTGGCTAATAGCTAATTCTAGTAGCAATACATTATGCATGGAACCTATAGAGGGCATAACATATGAATATGTTGCAAGTATGGATGAACTCAAGCAAGTTCATTACTAGCTCTCTGAAGGAGCAAACGATGATGTCAATTGGGGTGAGTTGGAAATTCTTGACAATTTTAAATAATAGCCCCTTGAATTGAAGATACTACAAGCTAAAATGAAGTATGTATTCTTGAAAAATGGAAGGTTGATTATCATTAATTCCAAGCTTACTACATAACAAAAGGAAAAGTTGATAAAGTTTGTGGAAAAATGGTTAGCAGCCTTTGCCTGGTCATATTCTAAACTCACTGGATCCAAGAATATGCCAACACTGAATATACATTGACCTCACCATTAAGCCAAAATGACAACCACAATGGCGTTTGAATCCCAAGTTATAGTATATTGTCAAAGAGGAGATTGAACAACTCCTCAAGCAAGATTCATCTGCCCTGTTCCAGATAGTGAGTGGTTTAGTCCACTTGTGATCAGATCCAAGAAAGGAGGCAAATGATGGGTGTGCATCAACTTCTAGCTACTCAACATGTCAACTTTCAAAAATCACTTTCTATTATCTTTTGTTGATCAAGTGTTGGATACCATTTCTAGGCATAACTATTATAGCTTTCTAAATAGTTATACTGACTATAACCAAATTTGAATTGCACCAAAGGACCAGGCAAAGATAACCTTCACAAGTCCTTCAAGGACTTTTGCTTACCATTAGATGTCATTTTTTCTATGTAATGCCCTAGCTACATTTCAACAATTAGTTCTCAACATTTTTCAACAATAGATCAATAGTGGGCTAGAAGTCTTCATGGATGATTTTTCTATCTACAAAGCAACGTTCGAGCAAGCCCTGGACTATCTTAAGTAAGTGTTGAAGAGATATGTCAAAACAAACCTCCGACTCAATTGGTAAAAGAGCCATCTTATGGTCCAAGAAGGCATAGTCTTGGGGCATCGTATTTCAAAACCAAGAATCGAGGTGAACCCTAAAAAAATAAGAGTCATCCAAGGAATAACTTGCTAACCTAAAATAGTTAAATAAATATGGTCATTCCTTGGTCATACTGGCTACTACTAGCACTTCATCAAGAAATTTTCTAGAATCGCCAAGCCATTGGTAGAATGAACAAAGAAAGACACATTGTTCATTTGGACCCCTAAATGTGAAATAGCATTTCAAAAACTAAAACAAAAGCTTATTGAAACCCCCATTCTACAAGCACCTGATTAGTCTAGACTATTTCATGTTTTGACTGATGCATTGAATTATGCTTTAGGAGAAGTGCTTACATAGATGGCTAATCAAAAATGTCCATATTACATTCACTATGCAACCTAGAGCATTGCATGTGCACAACTGAACTACACCACCATAGAAAAGGAGTAGATGGAAGTGTTGTTTTCCTTAGAGAAGTTTAGGCACTATGTGCTCCACTATAAAGTGGCCATGCACATAGATCATACCGCCATCTAATTTCTAATGAATAAACCAATGATGAGCCCCCATGTCATACGGTGGCTCACAATTTTGGAAGATTTCAATCTCATGATTGTAGATCAAAAAGGTGTGAAGAATGTGGTCACGGATCACTTATCATGACTATGATGGGACGACAAGGAGGAAGATATCCCCTTATCTGATAAATTCCTTGATGAATCTCTCCTTGCAGGGGCTATTAATGCATAAATTCCTGATGAACCAAAATGATATGACACCATCCTCACTTATCTGCTCAAGCAAGAACTACCACAAGGGCTGGATACTAGAAAGAAACAACAGTTTCTTCACTGGGTTAAGCATTTCATGGAAATTCATGGAAGCCTTTACAAAGTCTGTCCCAATGGCTTGGTACATTGGTGTGTTCCTAATATGAATCAAATGCACATTCTTCAGGATGCTCACAAAGGTCCTTAGGGGGCCATTATGCTGAGAAATGCACAACCATAAAAATCATCATGGCAGGGTATTATTGGCCAATAATCTTCAAGGATGCACACCAATTCATCTGCACTTGTGATCGTTGCTAGAGGGTTGGTGGAATGATAGCTCGAATGGAGGGACCACGGTAATGGATTCAACTTCTTAAGCCATTTGATATCTGGAGCATTGACTTTATGGATCTTATTGCACCTTTATCAAATGGAAATGCATATATGATAGTCACAATTGACTATTGCACCAAGTGGGCAAAAGCAGCAGCTGTCACCAACTGTACATCCACCACTGCTACTCGATTTGTACAACAAAACATCATAAATAGGGTTGGTGTGCCTTGTGCATTAATTTTTAATAATGGAACTCATTTTATAGGTGCCACTTTCCAGAAACTAATGCAACGCATAGGGGTTGAGCATAAACTCACAACACCATATCATCCCCAAGCTAATGGTCAAGCTAAGATCACTAATCGGGAGATTACAAACATTTCAACATGTACCATTAGAAAATACTGAAGGGAATGGAGTGCAAATTAAATGATTCCCTTTTGGCCTATCGCTCCACATGGAAGCTTTACATAGGTTATTCTCCCTATGAGCTCATGTACGAAAAACTACCAACACTACCCATCCAATCCAAATTTCATACACTCTCTATAGCCTGTGATCTTGACCTAAATCTAAGTCTATCACAAAAAGAACAATTAATGAATCTCAACTTGCTAGATGAAAATCAATTAATGTCCTATCATTCAATGAAATGCACAAGGAATTCAACAAGAAATTCCATGACCTTAAAATAAGAAAAGTCAAATTTCAACCAAGAAACAAGGTTCTCTATTAGAATCCTACACATGTATCCCAATGAACCAAATTTCAAGCATTGTGGGAAGGACCTTACATTATTGATGAGACTTTTCCATCTAGGGCCATGATCATCTACAAACTTGATAGCCCAAACAAGAAATAACTAGTCAACATCCAACAAATAAAACCTTTCCATGGCCCAAGACAACCAACTCAATAGACACCTCACCAGATGGACAACCACACTCAATCTTTCAGATCTCCCTTTCCCAACTTAGTTGTGGGGGAGACGGCCACCCATACTAACACTTTATGTAGCTCCTCAATTTTTGACTTTTTTGTTTTACATATTTTTGGTTTTACAACTTTTTTTCATATTCTTTGTTTTACATCTTTGTTTACATTTTTTTTTTCAAGTTATTGATATTTTTAAGTTTTTATCTTACATCATCATTAATATATTCAATATTTATTGCTCACTCTTTTACTTTCTTTTATGCTTTCTAGTGTTTGATGTGTTTCTCTACTCTTTTTGTTAATAAGCTATCAGGTATAATGATAATGTGCTACTTGATGGTGGTATATTTCATTTGTAATTTGATTGTTGATGTCTAGTTTTTGACTTTGAATGTCGTTACTAATGACTAGGAAATGGTTTCTTTTCATGTAACAGGTAATGAGTCCACATCATCCACCCATTCACATACTCTATGGTTTTCCTTGTTTTGGAAATGTGCAGTTCCTTCTTCATTAATGCAACTTTTATAAATTAGTAACTTGTGCAGTTTCTGGAATTAGAAAGGAATCAAAGGTTTGGATAGGGTGTGGCTTCAAAGGGATGTAGTATTCTTCATTCTTTTCTATTTCCTGTGTGTAGAAGTGTTCTCATGAGCTTCTCACCATTCTGCATCACTTCATAATAGGAAGTCAAATAAGTCCTTGCATGGTGTGGTCCTCATAAACAAAAAGAGAGAAAGAGATGAGAATTCAACACACACCCCTTGGACAAAATAAATGCGAAAAAATGCATGGTTCTTTGCATGGTGTGGTTCCCATTTAAAAAAAACATGGAATTCAAAGCACACCCCTTAGACCAAATAAAAAGGGCTACAAGCACTGGTTATGGAACTCATGTTGTCTCCTCTAACTAAGGCCCTTCCTCACTTCCTACTTTCTCTCAAATTCGTAACGGTCATTGTTTTTCAAGAGCATTCTTGTGTTTTAGGGGATGGACTAGTCTTAGAATGTTGATGCGAAGTCACTGAAAGTGGTTGGTTTTGGTCTCGATTGAGGATGGATCCTACCAAGTCATTTAATCACAAACTCCACAAGGGACTTCATGTGACCATAATGAGGAACTCCATTCCATTCTCTCTATCATCTATCTATGTTTTTCATGCCTCACCTCACTGTCGGTTTCATGTTTTGATTCAATGTCCTGGTTTGATGTGTTGGGTTTCTTAGTCAGTTACTTTTGGGTTTTTGTACTTAACTTTCCATAACCATTAATCATCCATGGTTCCCACGAACTCCTTGGTTCAAAGTTATGCAAGGACATAAAGGGCCTATGCCTGCTTTAGGGAGGACCCACTTCCATATCTTTTGGTGTGGTTAAGTTAAGTTCTTTATCCTTAGACATTGTTAAAATTAAATTATTTTTATTTATCCCATCCATGCCATCCAAATTGTACACATCTTCACAATTATTTTTTAGTGAAATTCTTATTTTTATTATTGTCAATTTTTATACCCTCTTTCTAGTATTTCGTATGTTAATATTTTTCTGAATTTTATGGACTACTTCTCTTACTTAACCCATTTGATGAGTGGCAAGGTACCCCTACACTCAACCATACAAATACGAGCGTAACACACATGATCCGGTCAAAATTTGTAGACTAAGTGCCTACACACCTCATGGAACACTTAAGGTTAATTATTCATTGTCTTCCCAGACTTACTTGTAGTTTTCATGGTGTATGGTTAAGTAAGTCCGAGGTAAATGATTTTTATAGCTTTTCTGTTTATTTCTCCTATGCTGATAAGATGAAAGGTGAAGAGATTAATTACCTAATTCTAAATAACTATCTAATTCTTAATTTACCTAGCATTAGAATCTGTTCCCACTTACCATTTACACCCTGAACCGATGCAACCTTGGTTACCAAACACTAATTGTTGTTGGGATCACCATGCGTAACGCACATGCTCGAAGCGGTCATACTGAGGCACTTAACTAGGAGAGAAGGGTTGAGAAAAATTTAATAACTAATAAAGAATTTAAATGGAAAATAGTAAATAACATTAAATAAAATCCTAATTAGCCTATTCCATGCACTGCAAGGTTTATCCAAGAAGTTCGTATTTATTGCCGTACACAAACTTGTGTTCAGGTACAATGTTTGCTCAAATAAAGATTCGTTCACTTTGGAGCTCCTACTGCGAGCACATGGAAAATATTCTATCTCTGGAGAGAGATCAAACTACTAGAGTTTCCCTATGGTCTAGTCCTAGATTAGAAAACAAGGGAGAGCTGCCTCTTATTTATAGACTTTGCGGCGCACCACGATATCGCATCCCATCATACCTCCATGACTAAATAAAAACTCATCCTCGAGTTCCTTACAAAATACTGGGACAGTATGGGATTATTGACTCAAATGGAACTAATGGGATGACTTGTGAACAGATCATCATTGCAAGACAAGACACAACTAGTGTTCATAACAACAAGAGTGAACACCTTATTACATTGACATTAGGCCTCATTTGGCAGCTGAGAAAGAGAGAGAGAAAGAAGTTTTGTTGTTGCCAATGCCAAGATTTCGTCTTTCTTTGTCCATCCATAAGTGCACCATCGGTCTTGCTCCTGACATAGCTACTTCCACATTGCTCCATTCCAAGTGTTCCTTCCAGATCTAATCCGTTGTTGCATGATTGCCATCTGCACACACAACACAATTTTTATATTAGCAAGGGTAAATGAATTTCAATGTAGTTGATACCTTACTTTGGTGAAAGGTCCATTGGCTGAGTTATAGTATGGCTAATTACGGATATGGAGATATAATATTGGTGACTACTGAAGGAGTAGGGGTTAGGAGAAAATTGAAAAAATTGGGCCCTATACCCCCATGACTAAGCGCGAACCTCCGGTAGTGATAGAATGGAGAAAGAATGAAGAACAAGAAAGATGGAGAAAAGGAGACAATGAGAACATCGATGAAATGGATGTCAAGATGGAAATGAAAAAAATAAATTATATTGCAAAAATGTTAGGGGAAATAATTTAACTGGTGCACCAAATAGGAATGTCAGTGGGTCCTCCCCAAAGCAGGCTCATGCCCTTAATGCCCTGAAAAACCCACATTCAAAGTGTTTGTAGGCTCTCAAAATGTCATTTGGAATAAGAGTTAAAGTCTTAACTGCAAGAATTTACCAAAAAGAAAAAAATGCATCAACCAAAATATACACTTATGATACAACCGACAATGAGGTGAACAATGGAGAGAAGGATGGAGAGAATAGAATGGAATGGAATCCCAAGAATAAGGTGGTGTACAACCCCTTGTGTAGTTCATGTTTGCTGTGACTTAGCAGATCCCATTTCAAGTCTAGCCTCAAACAAACCATTTCCAGTGACTTTGCATTAATGCATTTGGCCAAACCATCCTCTTGAAGTAACAAGAATGCCTTCACCCAAGAGTCACCACCATTTTGACGAAACAAAGGAGGAGAGAATGGGAAGCGAGAAGGGCCTTAGTTAGAGGGAACATTTTTATTTTAAGTTCCATAACCAGTTCTTGTAGCCCAAATGATTATTTCATCTAAGGGGTGTGCTTTGAATTCTTACCTTTTCTCTTTTTTTTTTCATTTTCCCCTCTTTTTTTTTGTTTTTTTTGTTTTTGATGTTTTATGTGTTTATACATGAGAACCACACCATGCAAAGACTTTTTTATCTTTATTGGCTCAGCTGCCCGATGATTGGGTAAGGTCCAAACGATAAGAAAACTCACGAAGAAAACATCCAAGCACCCAAGAGAATGGCCAACACAAATGCATCAAGTTCCCTTGAAGTCACACCCTTTTCAATCCTTGAGTCCTTCCTAAGTTTGAGAAATGCCCAGTCACCGATTCGTTATAGTTCTTGTTATTGAAAGGGACTGTACATGGGTTACCTTGAACTAGTCAATTATGGTATGTATTAACATAACCATATACGTTAAGCTCTGTTGTTGGATGGAAGTAAGCTCTAAAGCCTTATATGTTGGAGGAGTGATCACAGACTCAACTGCTTGTTGTTGTAAAAGCTTTTCTAGGCTTTTGGTTCTAAAGAAAGGTCTTCTCTTTTTACAATTGTCAGAACCAGCAGGCCATTGAATGTTTACGGCTCTCGTAGCATTACATTGTTGTGGTTGAGTGGGGAGTTTCCCTTACATTTTTTGAGCAAGAGGTATGGGAACTACTAGTGGAAGAGGTGCAGATGGAGCAGGAGGATGGTATGGGTATGAAGCATCTCCCAGAGGAGAAGGAGTCCTTCTAAAGTACTCCCAAACTAGGTAGTGACGTTGGGGAGTTTTGTGACCCATGGAGTCACTTGGAGAAATCAGTTGCTGCACGTAGTAACCATAAGGATCAGGCTACTAGTAAGGGTATTGATGTTTAGGAAATGGCATCCCCCATGACTGTGGGTATTGCCACTAGTAATGTTATCTGATGGGTTGTGGTGGAGTTCCACTTGGATAGTACGTCAACGGTTGGTGGAAATGTCTTGGGTTACCTTGAGGATAAGGTAACCTACAGGCTATTTACCATCTGTTGAGTCTTGGGTTGAGTGCATACACCCCAGACTCTTGTAGATGTGAGATGATTGGACAACATCTCTTAGGATGGTCATAGTGGTAGATCTCACATCCACTGTCATTATTTGTGTCCGAATCCATGACCTCATCAGAGATGTTCATTTTCCCCTTACCCTTATCATGTGTAGGGCCTGAATCTCTCTGC
>MNCI01031754.1:0-11036 GCA_015680685.1 Gnetum montanum
ACCATTATCAAAGTACATGTTCTATGGTCAAACTATGATCAAGAAGCATGGAAAAATAAGAAGTTCACCTTAAACTCATATTGTCATCTTTTCAAACATAATGATAATTAATAAACTTAATTATTAAATTGAATAAATATTAGGAACTAATATAAATAGCTTTATGTAGATGATTGATGAGTAATGAAGTAATCCAAAACCCAACCATACAAGTCACAAGTGTTTCATACATTACCATATCGTAATTTGTGGACAAGAAAATGTGATTATGCTAGTAATTGATTTAAGTTTGAGATCATTATCTTCCCAGATGGAGCTAGTAAAGTCTACATGTATGGTTTAGCTCACAATGAGGTATATGATATGTTGATGTTGTTTGGCCATATGGCTTCTAGCATACATGGTGAAGTGAAAATAGTTTCTAGGTCTAAGGCTACTTAAGACAGTAAATGAATCTAGTCTATACTATGGTGATGGATATCTGGTCCTAATTTACCATAAATGCCTTGGACTCATGTAGTCATCATTGTGATTACCAAGTGTACCACTACTAGGCATACCAAGCAATAACACTATTGGATTACCAAATAACTACACTTAGTGCTCAAAAAAAATTGTATCCATACCACTCAACAACAGTGAAAGTAAAGTGATGAAAAATTAAACATTAACTAGGAAAGAAATAATTAGTTGATGAGTCATAGATTGACCACGTCGACAAGGCGTCGTCGACTAGGCCCCATTGACACATTGTTTTATGCATTGATGTGGCCTCGTCAATGCAGGGTCTATTCTTACCTATAAATAAATGCTAACCCACTGTGTTTATGCATCAGTCTATCATAGTGTAGTGAAGCTCTTGCAGTTTTCCATTTGAAAGTTAGGATATTTTCTTGAGTGCCCATAGCAGGAGTCATTGAGTGTACAAATATTTATTCAAGCACTATTATACCTAAGCATGACAACGTGTGTGCAATAAAATGAGCTTTTTGATCAAACCTTACAACATTCTAGATAGCTTAGATGTTTCATTCATGCATTTAATGTTTTTAGTTATTTATTCAATGTTTTCTAGTAATTAAGCTAATTAAGTAATTAACTGAGATAAGCTAAATAGTAATTAAGTAAACACATAAGTACAACTGCATCAAGCATGCATATGATATTTAGTAATCCTATCAGTGTTTAATGCTTGGTATCCCAACAATGTTATACGTGTTCAAGATGTATGCAGAAAGGTCAAACTAGATACTTATATTAGGACTAGTTGAATAGTAGTTAGCCCATTGGATTAAAGTAGGTATTAAATTACTTTATTCTTCATCTTGTTTATTTCAAACACTAAAACCATAAAATATAAAATGAAAAAAATCATGTTCTTGAATTAAACTTAAATCATACCCTTGAGCTTCACAAGTGTAGTTGGGAAGACAACGAATGTCTTCAACATAAAAGTTTACTTCCTAGAGAACTAGTTAATTGGAAACTATAGAGTTCATGGAATTTGACTGGATTGTGTGCGAACGCTTTGTGATTCCTATGGTTGGACATAGGGGTACCTCACCGCTCATGATTAGTTAATCTAAGTGAAAATAGTAAACATTATTCTAAGTAAACATTTAAAAACTAAGTGGATGCTACAATGGTGATAAACAATATTGATCTTTATTGCTGATCATGAAATGTGTCCAAGTATACTTCACTCGAATAAAGATATTGTACAATCACTCAACACCACACTTCGGGAATATACTACTAAGTGCTAAGAACTTAAATCATGAAAATAAAATACAAGAGTTACACTACTATGGAATGAAATCTATTATAAATCCATGTTTCTAAGTGCTATTTATATAGGTTTGCACACATCCCACAATATTGCATATACGATGACATAGCTAATGCCATGATATCATATATTTGATATCATAGTCCATCAGAATTTGACTTTATCATACCCTCACAATTGACTAAAAACTTGTTCTTGAGTTAAAAAAAATGAGGATAAACTTCCTTACAAAATTGGGAGGTAGATTTACATGACACTAAATGCTGCATGTGTTTTACAAAAATGAACACAAGACATGATGAAGCTCAAGACAAGACATGAACACAAGACAAAATAAATAAATAAATAAACTTGATGAAGCTCAATGTAGCCTATGTAGTGCTTGGTGGTGGTGGCTCTTCCATTGGTTGCTTCCCTTTGTCATCAAGCTTCTAAAATGTGTATCTATTTAGGAGCACTTGAAGTTTCTCCTTCTCCATTCTCGAGTCATGTACAGTCCATGATTGTTGTGAAATGTGTGATGGAGTTTGTACATCCCTTGAACATGGTAGCTATAAAAAAATTTGATTGGCCTTGATGTACCATACTAGAAACTACCCCCTCTCTTCTTCAAATGCTCTAGCCTTTACTTGTACTTTGTGATAATTAGACAATCTTCTAGCCAAGTTCACTGCAACATCTTTTTGCCCTTGGTAGCTAGTATTAACTACTTCTAATTCAAAAATTTTCACCTAAAGTTTATGCAAGGAATCTTTATGATTTGCAAACTTCTTTTTGTATAGTGCGTACATGGTTGCTACTTGCTATTCAAGCTCATTTTTGGGCCTCACTACTATTAACATGGCCAGGTTAGCATAACAAAAGTTAGCTAACCTCATGTATTCTTTCAAATCTTCTATCTATAGGTCTTTATTTTTTACTTTCGCTTGGTGGACATGATCATAACTATCCAAGATGGGCTGCCAATTTGGATTTTGTGCTAATATGGAGTTGATTTAGGCCTTAGCCATATGGATCTCCTTCTCATTGAAAAGCTTACACATCCCCACTTGGTTGCAGAAGTATTCATTGAGCCTTTCATGCTTCTTAGCTTCATTCTACTATGCATTTATTTCAATAGCACATTTTTTTGATTATGTGTACCTCCTCCATTGAGAGGGTTTTGTTTTCTCTTGCTAAGTAGCTCATATCGTGGTTAACCCTCATTAGTTGTTCTCTCAACTAATGGATGCTCTCCTCCAAGATGTTGTTCTACTTCTTGAGGTTGGTCAACCTATTTTTATCTATAGTGAGCTATTTGTTTTCTTCTTATGCTAAAATGAGTGCCTTAGCATGTGCATATGTCTATGCTTCTACTATTGACACATTCCACTCTACTTTCTCCTTCTCATTTTCCATCTACTTATTTTAATCTAGCAGGTGATTAACTTGTCCCATTTTGAATTGCTCTAGCTGGTCAAGCATAATGAATTGAGTTGGATCCCTACATTTAGCCCTCAGAGTTATAACCTCTTCTTGTAGTTTAAGAATTTCAACTTTTGCATGCTTTTCCTTAGTCTCTGCCATGATCAGCTTACCCTTGGTTATGATCAATTCTAATTGCACTTCAGTGACATCACTTGGGATGTCAAAAAGAGTTGTTATTACTTGCCTAGTTTGTAGTAGTTGATCTAGCACATCCTCATGATTAACAAAATCCATTGAGGTACCATCTAACATTTGAGCATCCCTAGCTCTAGTTAGATTTTCTAGTGGCATAATATATACATGGAATGATTTCTTAATGTGATATGTAATCACTTCTGTAGCTCCCACTACATCTAGGTGTTACATAATCACAACTGTGGCTTCTTATCCTATTTCAAGCACCACTTAGAATGATGCAGCATTTTCAAAAAATTATTGTAATCATTGGACCTCTCCTTTTGACTCTAAGGATATTTGGCCATTAACAGGATCTACAAAAACTATAGGTTGAATGAAACTATTTATAAGTCTATAGAAGTTGGCCTCCTCATGAATTCCCCAACTGATAGTCTCTGCAATCTATTGTAGATGACTCGTTGATGGCTTGTAGTCTTGTGACAATGGTAATGGGACTTACTGTTGTTGTTGTTGGTATTTTTGCTATTGTTGGTCTTGCTACTAACCATTGGGTTCCACTTGTTGTTGTTGTTTTGTGGTTTGTGTGCTTTTCCTAGCTTCTATTTGTTCCTTCACCTAATCTTTCTTTGGTGGTGTTGGCTAAGCATTGTAGCATATGAGGCATTATAAGCCTTCATAAGGACATCATTGGTGTTTATGATTAGGCAAAGAAATGGAAGTGTTATCTTCCCTGCCTTCTTTTCTTTGAACTACCTTTGGATCTCCATAAAATAGAGTTATGCAAGGTTTGCATTGTACTTTTCCATCAGCATTGCACTTTCTCTGGTCACATAGATGGATAATCTATTTAGTCTCTTTGTGGGAAATAGGTGATATGTACCAATTTTAAAATAAATTATTTTCTTTGAAGTTAATTCTTTATACTCCTTATCTTCTTTGCCATATTCCCATTTTAACTATAATTTTTTGGTTTCTATGTTTGATCTTATGGATAGATACGCTACTTTTGCCCCTTCATTGGGCATATTTAGAGCTTCTGCTATCACCTTAACTAAATATGAAATGGAGACTCCTTGAATGTTGACTATAGCATCTTCTTCTTTTTTATGCTAGAATTGGTAGGTCTCTCCTAGCTATCATTCACCATCATTTGAAAGAATGGGCCATAGCAGTGATGCTTGGAGTTGCATCCTCAACATTTCTAGATAAAATTGTACAAGTGGGCCAAAGTTCATCTCCACAATTATTGTGCTCATGAAAGTCTTTTCTTGGATGATTTGGAGGCATTTTGGTAATAGTGTGAGGCAGTTTCCTTGTACTTATGGTTCTTCCATCTTCCCCTAAGCTGAATGTCCAGTAGCAGGAGTTTCTTAATGGATGCTACAGGATTGAGCCTCCTACTCTGCATGTTCTGCTTATGGCTCTTGTGCTCCTATTTGGCCTCTTCCTTAGCCTCTTGGTCATTTGCTTGCTAGTTGTGAGGGTCTTCCTATTGCTCCTCTCTTTAGGGCCATCTTCAATCATCAAAGATTTAGGAATTATTAGAATGTGTTGTCTAATTTTTGATAACTCCTTTTCTTTCTCATACCTTTAGTTAGATTGCATTATTATTATGATTGCAAAGTTAGAAATTTTTTGAAAAGAAACCCCATAAGTGTTAATTTCCTTATAACCCTTCATAGTTGTCCATTTTGTTCTTGTTTATAGTCCTCAATGGTTAGTATGGCTCATTAAGAGGATTATTTAAGTGTTTTTAACATTAATTGGATTGACTTTTATTAAAAATTTTCAATTTTTCCTTCATACTTACCTTTATAATATCTTATGGGCATTAACAAATTCTAATTCTGATTTTTATTATATCCCACTAAGCACACCTCCATGACTAAGTTGAGAGGTATATGATCAACTAGGTTCAAGAATCATGAAAATTGAAGTTGTAAGTGTGGATTTATGAGGGTTGGAAATTGGGAGGTTAGAAACTAGAATTTAAAAGAAAAAAATGGCACAAAGTCCCTTGGCTCAAATGTGAAAAATGAAAAAAATTCAACTAAGTCCTTGCATATATATAGGTTTTGTGGGCTCCAATATCAAAGGAAAAATTTAAAAATTTTTCAATAAGATCTAATGAAAAAAAATGAGTCATTTTTAATGCTTGAAAGGTATAAAGCATGTTCAAAGGATTTCAAACTATGCATGATACATATTTTTCAAAAATTTAACATGGAAAGTTCATAAAGAAGGAATCTTAGGCTAGGAAAGTTCATGAAGTGTTGATAAGATGGATGATATGGATAATGAATTCATGTTGTTGGAATAGATAGTGTGAATGATAAGGGAGGTTTTTATGGGAATTAATTAGTGTTGGAAGGCTTAAGATGATGTGGAATCACTTAGCAAGTATAAGAGACAATAGTTACACAAGTGGATCCTCACCAAAACAGACTTTAGACCTTAATGCCCTTGTATAACCACACCTAAAAGTGTCCTTAGGAACTCAAGGAGTTGAATGTAACACATATCTGTTTAGCAAAGAACACATGTTCGAATCACCAATTTAGGAAAATTACACTATGTTACACAAAACCACAAGTTATGATTATTCTTATAGTGACATGAAATGGACTTAGAAGGGATTGCAGAAATTGGGACATGAGGTGTCTTACCATAGGCATAGTTAATTCTTATGTTTTATTGGTGGTTAAAGTAATCATAGCTTTTATATTCAAGATTCAAACCAAGTCCAAGTTACATTCCAATGACATCGCATTGTTTCATCTGTTGGGGTCACAATTGCAAGACTACCATTATTGTAAGGAGTATCATCACTTGGCATATTGTCTAAGGGAGAAGTTTATTCATTGCACTTATTATTTTTAGATTCCTAAGAAGCCATCTACCTTTAGGCATGGGTAACATGTCTTTCTAGTGGGACCCCCAGAAATTTATTCCGTGCATTATTTTTATTTTTATCTATGTCAACCTTACCAAAGGGCTACCTTCAGGCATGGGTAACATGTCTTTCTAGTGATATGGTAAGGCAACACTTATTTTACTCTTACCCCCATTTTTCATTAGATCTACAAGGATATAATACAACCTAAGTAGAAGGATAGTACTCACAACAGTAATCCAAGAGAATTCACAAATCCCCTTGATGTCACACCCTTTACATTCCCACTTTGTTCTTCATTTTTCTATTCAGGAATAATGATTACAAGTTTAATCTTAGTTTTATGGTTCAAAAAGAATATCATTATGGCCATGGTAGGAATATTTTATTAATGCAATGAATAAATGAATGTTGTGTTCTTCCTATTCAAATAATCAATCCCTTATGACTCGATAGAATAGAGAAATCTTCACCTTATTGGACTACATCTTGCCTTATTCTTAATGTATTTATTAGTGATAAATCACCATTTTTCAGTGGCCATGACATTGTATATGTGACGTTAGGATTTGGATCTGACATTGAGTATCTAACATCAGGGTATATATCCTGGCTTATAAAGATAGCACCTAGGCTCCAGTTTTTGGATAGTTTTCAAGTTAGTTTTTTGTCTGAGTAGCAAAGCTCTTGCCGTTTATTTTCCTCAGAGTTAGAATATTTTTTGAGTGCCTGTAGTAGGATTCTAATTGTGTATAGTTCTTTGTTCAAGCATTGATATACCTAAGCACAACAATCTGATGAGAATAAAACAAACTCTTTTGAAAATATTTGTAGCATTGAGAATAGATTAATATTTTCTTTAATGAATTTTACTTTCTTGCTCTTTACTTCAATGCATTTGAATTAAGTTATTTATTTCTAGTTTTTAATGAACACTTGCACAACCACTTTGAGCATTTATATAGTACTTGGTAACCCAGCAACACTTAACATTTGGTAGCCCAACAGTGCTATGTGTTCAAGAAAGTGGAATGATTACTTGTGTTAGGATAGATAGGCAATAATGAATTAGATTTTAAATTAATCTACTCTTCATTCTTGTTGTAGGCAATCAAATCTATAAAATATAAAATAATAAAAATGATATACCTCAATTACACTTAAACCATATCCTTGAGCCTCAAAAGTTTAGTTAGGAAGACAACAAACATTTGCAATGCCCATTTTACTTCTTAGAAGAGCTAGTGTACTAGATAACTATAGGACCACAGAATTCAACTAGATCACATGTAATGGCTTAGTGATTCGTATGGTTGGGCATAGAAATACATAGTCGCTCACCACTGATGCTATTACTGAGGACCCTTTTTTTGTTTCATGCACTATCTATGACCTAGTGAAAGTATTTAACTCATTGGAATGAACCTTAGAGTCATATCTTATCTTACAATTACTACAACAAACATTTAGAAGCACACCATGATTTTTTATTTCGCTAATTGAAAATGTCTTCTTCTCACAGGAGTGATTCTATACCCAAATCTAATAAATCTTATTAGCCAATGCCTCAATAATTTATCAAATTGTATATCTCATCTTGATGAGTATGTACTAAAATTCACCTTTATCCTACACCAGGATGAACAACTGTGGTGGTGTGACATGGAGGGAAACATTGTGTTGTCACTCATTTGAGCTATTCCTACAATGCTCTATCAAATGCTTACATGATGTGATCTTCAAGACCACCATGGGGAGTATATTGTGGAAGATATTGACACTAGGGATTATCATCCCATTGAAGCACAACATCTGTAGGACCGATAGCTAGAATAGTACTATGAATTTTCAAAGGGAAAAGGACTCAATGATTCTGCATTCCTGTTGTATCAACAAGCTAGTGGGGAACCCTTCTTTAGGGGTTTTCCATTCAATGAAACTCTCTTTGACTTTGGTGATGGAGGTAAAAACTAGAACTTGCAATCCATAATTCACAATCCTGGTTTTGGTAACAAGGGATCCAATGACAAAGAAGGATCCAAAGGGGCAAGTCAAGGCAAGGGTACATACAAGAAGAAAGATCAAGATCATGGTCACAATCACCGAAGAGGTGGTAGTAGGCATTACGATGGTGTTGGTTCTCCTTCCTCTTTCCCTTCATCATCATCTTCTTCTTCTAGCTTTGATCATGACCACAAAATGTGAGACCATGATGGAGGTGACCAAAATAATCGATAGGACCAAAATGATCAAGGAAATAGTCAAGAAAGACAAAATAAAGGGCACAAATGTTCAAGAGAGGCACATCACCATGAACAAAGGGGTAGTAGAGGGCATCATAGAAACTATCATCAATGCCTCAATAAGCCTCTACTTACTACCCGAAGTATTCTTAATATCGCAGAGGTAGTAAGAATTCCAACAAGGCATGTGAAGGATAGTCAGATCAAAAGGCTAGACATGAACAACATTCCTTGATTTGAAGGGAGATAGAAATTTGATATTAAAAATCATATCTAAGCTTTTCAAGATGCATGTGCCTTGAAAAACATAGAAAATGAGTGGTAGAAACTTAATTTGTTCCTGAGGGCACTCATCAAAGAAGTAGAGAACTAGTATTGGTCCTTAGAGCCAGAATCTATTAGACAATGGAGTACCATGCTTAAGTTGTTCAATGATAAATATCAAAGGTACTCCAAAGTGTCCAACCTGAGAAGGAAAATCCAAGGATTGAAGCAAGGAAAACATGAGCCATTGGATGCCACCATCAACCAATACTACTCCTTGATGCACAAATGTCCTAGCCATGGTTATTCTCAACTGGATCAACTTCACCACATTGTAGATGATCTTTGATCAGAAACGAGGAGAACCCTTAGTGTCTATGGCTAGGGGCAATTGTCAAAACTAAGTGCTCATAAAATACAAAGATTAATAGAGTAGGTAACTAAAGAGGAGGGAAAACTAAGAAAAAGGAAAAGTGGAGAAGAGTACAATCGTGATCCTTCCATTCACAAGCGTGAGGTTTGATTCTATGATAGTGAGGATGAGTCTGATGAGGGAATGAATAAGAAAACCTTGCCACTCCAAAAAATTTTAGTTGGAACTTATGGTCAAGGTTGATTAGTTATGGGACTCCATGAATAGCAGATTTCAAGTAGTCCTCAAAATTACTAAAGAGTCTAAAAGACAAGATAGTAATCATGAGCACAGGAGGCACAAAAAATCTAAACATGCCTATCACAAAGATAAGGGAAAAATTGTTGTGATAGAAGAAGTTTTGAATAGTAAATCAAATGATGATGGTGGATGTGATGTATACCAATATGTACATCCTAAGGGATGTTGTCCTATTGTGTCATATCTATAAGAGTCAAGGGTGTATGCCTTACATCCATGATTTACATAGAGGCAAACATCCCAAATGTTATCTTATCCTCAAGGTAATCTCAGGCAATTCCACTAGCAACAATTATATTATACAAGTAGAGCTCCACCGTAACCATATGAATAGTATTAATAGTGACAACAACCACAATCATGGGCGCTAGCACTACCAAGGAAATAATACCCTTACCAGTAGCCTGATCCATATGGTTACTACATTCAATAATCCATGTCTCCACGTGATTCTTCCAATCATGTCTCTACTTTCCAGCCTCACTACCACCCTTCTGATTATTACCAAACACATTCTCCACATGAAAGAAGGGATGCCACCTCTTATCCTTATCCTCCTCCTATCCCTGCACATGCTCCTCCTCCACCAGCATAGCTACCACCTACTTCAACTATGTAGGATGAACTTCTAGCCCAATTGCAACAACACAATGCTACAAGGGCTATTAACCTACAACCAGTTCATTAGTCGGATGGGTCAAATGCTTGATCAAAGAAAAGACCTTTCTTTCAACCTTGTAGTCCACCTAAGCCCTCATATATACTTGCAATTGATAACCCTACTCTTGCATCTTCCTTCCTTTATATCAAATTTCCTTGAGCCTCCTTGAAACCAAATTTTGCCAAGGATCCATACCGTAATGCTTAATTATACTATATCTAATTGGATCTATGTAGGTAACCTTCCTAGGAAATTAGTTGATCTTGGAAGTCTAATTTATTTGTAGATGGTTGGGAATGAATTGTGCAAGGCTTTTTTCGATTCAGGTTCTAGTGTTAATTTAATTTCTCATGAGATATACATTGCATGGAACCTACCTCCTCTCAAGAAGAGTAACATCAAATTAGAATTAGTAGACTAGTTTATCACTGTTTCATTGGGACTAGTAGAAGACATTATGATCATTATGTATGGGTGGTCTTATCTTGCTAATTTCCTAGTAATCAAAGTGGAAAACTACAAAGGGGACTTCCCAATCATCATGGGAAGGGCATGGCTAAGCACCATCGATGCTAGAATGGGCATCAGAGATCTTTCCCTGGAGATATCTAAAGAGAACGCATTTGGAAAGATTGAGAAGAAGAGAGTTTCATGCATCACATACAGTGATACCAAGTGCAATTGTTTGTAGAAACTTTAGGCCGTAAATTAAGAATCTATCTCTGCATGCAAGTAGTGTGCACTAGAAGTAGAAATTCAAAGGTTTTTGTATGCAGTAGCCACAAAACAAGAGGGCACCCAATGGCTAACTACTGATTCTAAAAGTAGCACACTATGCATGGAACTGATTGAGAGCCTAACATGTGCATATGTCATGAGCATGGATAAACTTGAGCAAGTTCATCACC
>MNCI01031756.1:1133-24702 GCA_015680685.1 Gnetum montanum
TACTTGGCAAAGTTGGCTGAATCTCTTTAAAGTAAGTCATTTGTAGTTTACACACAACGCAATCGTTACATTTCACACAACCGCATGCCGCAACAGCACACCCACATACTCACATTAACTACTAAGTTTATTTGGAGGTATCTGGGCCTTGGTGTTACCAGAGACCAGTAGGCACCTAAATCCTGTTCGAGGACACTTGTTGGCGGTCGCATTCCAAACGGTCACCAACAGTAAGAGCTACCTAAGATACAATATTAGGGTCTATAAATGAATGAATAGATTTAGGATTAAATTAAACTAATATGAGAAGTTCTAAGATCATACCTTTTATCTCCATCATGGTGTTGGACTAGATATTTATGACTAGTCTATTAGAGTATACATTTCACCTTGGGCTCTCTATCATGATTAACTTGTACCATTAGTTTATCTAGTAGGAGCTTCTTGTTCACCTATAGTAGGAGGTCTTTGACAATGGCCTATGCCTTCATTACTACCTATTACTTGTCATGGACACTCTATGATTTGATGTCTTTACTATCCATCATCATAATAGTTTGGATCATTTCTCTAAACATGTCCTAGTTGATTACATTGAAAACATACAAGACATCCTCCCTAAATTGTAGAATGTGGAACCTCACTATATGTTAGTTGTTGTCTACCATCACCATGGCCATGACCATCATGTTCACCACAAGCCTATTTAGAGTGACTATACCTTCCTCCTGATGATGATGGTTCCCTTTTCTACCTATGCTTGCACCTTTCTCAAGTTGCATCCTTAAGTAGAATCCTCTTCAAATCCATGACTAAATCATGTGCATCATCATAGAAAGTAAAATAAAGAGATAATACATGATACTTTAGGATTAGTTGAAGTTATTAGACAAATCTATTTACCTTATCTCAAGTTTATGTAGGCTTAATGAGATAGGTTCTACACTCAGTAAGTTGGACAGCATAGTTAGTCACTATCTAACTACCTTAATACAAAAGGTAGAGTTCCTTCATATTTGGCTAGACATACAATATGAAAATATATCAACAACTTAAAAACATTAGAAAATCCACCTAAGGAATCTCCTACTCTATCTATCCCTTGGCTTGCTTCTTAGAGCAACATCATTGTATAGTCATATTTATCATCTAATAGGCTAATAATCTAGTTTATTGTTCTAGTGTATAATTAATCAAATTGAAGGTCTTTCATAACTCCTCAAGTCACTTAGTCACTGTAGTGAGACCCTTAGTGCTAAAGAACATCAAAGGAACAAACTTACAAAATTTCTCATCCATCTCTTTGTTGATTAGTTACCTAGTAGGTCCTCTATCATCACTAGTACTTGTAGCTACTTTAGTATCACTACCACTGCCAACCTTTTTGATGGATGGTCCACCTATACCACTGTCACTCCAAACCTATTAAATAACTATAAGGGGAGATGAAGCAACACATATCCTAGCCATAAACTACTAAGACAATTACATCATCTTCCATGAATGATTCATCTAGGCATCACTAGCACCTATACTCATTTATTGTTCCTATATTTGATTATTTATTAGTGTATTTGTAGCTTATGTATTTAAAGACACTCATGTCTCTCATTAACACGATGGTCTCTACCACTAGATCTCTACATGCTTGATATCAATGATACATTTAATTACAAAGGTAAGTACAATAACATCTAATAATAATTGAGGTAACTACCTTCGATACCACTATATGATATCCTACCTACATGATCCAAGTTAAGCTTGAGTGGAAAGTGTAGCCTCATGTATTTTATCAAAGGCAATGCATAACACATCCTATGCAAATCAAACAACATAGTGAAAGACTAAAAATTACTTCATGAAATCGTATTAATAGTAACTATAAGATAGTACTTACACTAACCTTTATCATCATGTATATCACATAAATCAACAATGTATGTATAACAACTTCCAAATACTATAACATACATACAAATACTACATTCTAACCAAACTAATACATCTCTAATCAATAAATCTCACACATGGTCATGTACTTTTAATATATATACATTGTAACTATGTATAGGATCACAATTCAAGGATCATTTAAACTAAAACCTACAACAAAATCCATCTCTTATACAAACACATGTAACAAAATATATAGAATTATGGATCTAAGGCATCCATCACTGCCTTCATGTTTGCTAGCCTCTTGAGATTTTAGCTCCATCACCTATATATAAATGAGGTATGTACAAGAGTGAGTGTAAGCCTAGAGGAAGTAGAATGTTATGCTAGAAGAGAGGTATGGAGGAATCTCTAAGCATCCTACATTAAGATCATTATCCAAGTGCCAATGCAATATTATGACCTTACTTTACAATAGTTTAAATAATTCATTTTAGATGGTTGCTATTCTCTTGTTTCACCAAGGCATAGATACCCACAAATAGCTTTTGCTATTTTAAATAAGCTAATTATAGATAAATCTATATTAATGGTTAATTACTTCCAAGAAAGTATTATCGTCTAGATAATTATTAGCTATCCCTCAACATAAGGATGAAAAATAATAGCTTTCTATTAATTTAACTCTAAAATCTACATATCTAATATAGTGAATGAAGAAATTTTATAGAATATGTCATTGTTTCATTTTGAGTTATCTACTAGTAAACTTTCTAAAGTCAAATTTCACAAAAGTTATGCTAAATAAAGCTAGAATTTGTAATAGAAAACTTATTTATAGAGTTCAAAATTACATTAAGGATGACATTAATTCTATGCTAAATTGATTCAAAATTGACACTTACAAATGCTATCCCATTCAATTAGAATAACAAGAATAAGCTAAAAGAGATAAGAAGAACCTATTTAGAATGCCATTAAGCAAAATAATGTTTAAAATCAAATTTCAAAAAATGTCTTCTATTTTCCCTTCACCTTTTTTTAACAAATATGCTCAAAGCTTTATATATTAGCTTTTGGCACTTACAATAGTTACAAAATTATAAGTTATATAATTTCACATTCTCTTCATTAAGTTGCAAATCAATAGATAGTTTCTCAACTTCATAATAAGGCTTCATTATTTCTTGAATCTAGAGCTCTTTTATTGGTAACTACTGAGCTAATTTTCCATGATTGATTAGAATTTTTATAGCTTGATTTAATGTAGTTGGCTCAGTATTTTTGAGTTTCTTAATAACATCTTTAACTCTTGTTTCAATGATGCTTTATTTGGTTAATAAATTAGTTAGCTCATTCAATTTAGCTCCTATGGTTGATAAAAATTGCTTCAACTCTAATTTCTTTTAAGTAGCTTCTGCCATTATTCTTACAACTACTATAATCATGTTGTTTAAAATGTCTCCTTTATATTGAGGCAAAGATTCTACTTTCTTGGTAGAAACTCTAACTAAGTCCTAAGATCTTTGTTCCATATGAATAAAAATCGCTTAATTCTTCTTTACCTCTTCAATCGTAGCTTGAGTCTCCTGTATCCATTTTATATTATAGATAAGTTTAACAATCAACTCTAAAAAACTAGGTTGCAGCAAATAAGAGTAATATGGAGCTTTATCCTTCTTGGCCTATTCTAATTTAGAGCTTATAACAACCATCTTTCCTTCTAACTATTTCATAGTTTACTCTTTATTTTCTAGAAGTAATTCTTTAATAATAATCATAGCCTTGATTTGCTCATTTTCATCTTTAGAGTGCTTCAACTCTTCTCTCAATCTAACTATTTCATACTCATTCTACATTAAATATTCTTTGAGCTTGGCTATTTCACCATCAACTTCTTGTCCCATATCTATAATTAAAATATCTATAGTATTTGGCATATCCTACTGAGGCATCACTAGCTTTTGACCTCTAGTTTGAGGATCATCTTCCTTGTAAGAAAAGATAACACTTGCTTCAGTTTTTAGCTTGGTCTAGAGCTTTTAACTAAGAATGATCCTTCTTTTTTTTTTCTAAGTTTGAAGGACCAAGTTGCTCCTTTTCTTAAATAGCTTGAGGAGAAGTCCAAAGTTGTTAAAGCTAATGATGAGCTCTCTCCTTCCTTTTGTTGGTGCTACTGTAGATCTTATAATCTTTATTGTTCTAGTAAGTTTTGCTACTATTACTATAGTTTGAGAAGCTCTTGTTGTTATTTTTCTTTTTAAGATTTTATTCATTTGATCCATATTTTTTTGGCTACATTTACCCTTGCATAACTTCATTTGATGAGAATCTTTCATCAAGCATGGTCTCTTTTGGATTCAAACGCTTCCACAAGAAGTATTTTTCTTCCATCAAAGCTAAATATTCATAAAAAAAAATCTCTTACCAAAGGATGTTGTCTGCTTTTTATTCACTTGCAAACCTAATGACTAGTTGATCATAGTTAGAGATAGGGAGACTCATATATAAGCTTCTCTTTAATTATTCTAGTGCTTCATCCTCATCTTGATTTATCACTTTATTTGTAGCTCTTTGGTAGACCATTTCTATCTCATTAGGTTGATGAACTTTGTGAGTCTTGGTAGCTAAATATATGCTCTTTAGAGCTATAGGAAAATCACATTACTCTTTATATCTCTTCATCATACCTTTTACATGCCATACATTATTGAATTTCAAAAAGCGAAACTTTAAGGAAAAAGCTTTTTTATACTTATAATCATGCCTTAGGAGACTTTTCCACATTTATCTCCCTACCTCCAAAGTTGTAAGATATAGAGCTACAAACCTTGGAAGCTTAAATGCTTGTCCTTCAAACCATGTTATTGATATCTAAGTGTATCTTACATGTAGAAAAATAGGTTCATAGCATTTATTATTTTATTTTAGTAATGATCTATTGATCTAATTGTGGTGAAAAGGATCCTAAAATGATTACCTTAGGGGGACATTTTCACATTTGTCTCCCTACCTGCAAAGTTATAAGATATAGAGCTAGAAACCTTGGAAGCTTAAATTTTTGTCCTTCAAACCCTACTATTAATATCTAAGTGTATCTTGCATGTAGAAACATATGTCCATGTAATTTATTCTTTTATTTCATTAATGATCTATTGATCTACTTGCAATGGAAAGGCTCCTAAAATGAATTTAAATAGATGGGGATATACACAGGTGATTAAAAATTCTAAGGCATGGCCATCAAAATAGCTCTTCTAGTATATGAATAGGAAAAAATCATAATAGGGATCTTTAGGGCAAGCTCTATGTTGTGATACATGCCCAGTAAAAATTGAGTCTATTCTTCTAGGTTCTAGAATTTCAATTAATAAACAATCTATTAAAAATGAGCTTACATTTAGTTGAGCCCCCTATTCATGAATCTCTACTAAACTATTTTATAATATATCATTCATATATTATATAAGGAAGAAATATTTCTTATTCACTAAAGCTACCCATGTGCACATATGATAATCAACAACATGATTAATTTCATATCTAGAGTAGAAATTCAATGTTAAGATAAAAATTCTGTAAGGAAACCTAAGATTTGTATCTTTAAGAATGACGTTTTAATATTCCTAGGCTTTTACAAGGTATGCCACAAGAGCTTGAAGACCTTTCCTATTTCTAAATGAGCCCAAAATCTACTACTCAGTACCTCTTCATTATATTGGCAAGCTTCCACCTCTCTAATATTAGGCTTTATGAAATCATAAAGCTCATATGCATTCTTGACATTGATGTCAATGAAGCATTCTATGTTCCCTTTGAAATAAAGATTATGCTTCTCATACATGGTTTTAGCTATCAAGTTCTTAATGAAATCTCTTATAATGCTAGTCCTTGATTCTAAACTAAGCTTGTGGAGGCCTGTCTTCTCATAGAATTTCTGATAATCATCCATTAAGTCTAAATCTTGGAGCTCTATCTTCTTGATCAAATCCTGGTCTTCATTGAAGCTAAACAAATCTCTTTCCTCAATTTTCAATTCTAGGTGTCTAATATCTATCCATTGTCAATGATGACATATGTTGATCTTGAACTGCTAAAGATTATCTAAAAAGTTGAAATTGTTGATGTTCCAGAACTTTTGAGGCACTTCTTCCTTTTCCTTTTGAGACACCTTGAGTTGAAATTTTAAGAACTTTAAAAAATATTTTCTTTACACTTGAAGTATGCCTCTTGCTCTACTTTAACGCTCATCTTTATTTACTACTATCTCTATGAGAATTTTTAACATAGTTTTGTCAATTAATACTTGAAGCTTCTTTTCTAATTTACTTGCTTAGGGACAAGCTATTTGAATCATCTCTTAACATATGTCATAAATTTTGATTTCACCAAGCCACTCTATCATCACTAGTAAATAATAATAAGCTCAATATGAATAGTTTGGTCTTAATGTTTGGCTTGCCTTTTGTTAATCTAGCTCTTAATCTTACCTTGAAATGATTAGGAGTGATTAAGCTAACATGGCATATAAGTAGAACTACTTCATAGAACCATTTTTTCTCTACTTATTGTACCAAAATAGGCTCTCTTAATGTTTAGGCTTTTAGAATTAGTATTTGATATTAGAAGAATTCTACATATATGGCTCTTGATTAAGCTTAAACATCTCTTGATTTTCATCTTGTTAATTTATGATTAATCATGAGTGTAAATTTTATTCATTATTTCATAGTAAGTCTTACATATGAATTTTTGAATTAGAGCTCCTTCACATTTTAATTATAGCTTGTAGAACTAGCTCATTGAGGTCCTTTTATTTATCTTGAGTTGATATGGTATAGGTGTTCTACAGCTAACTCATAGAATCAGTTCATAAAATCACTTTTTGGTCCTATGAATTCATTTCTTTTAATTGGGTTGATGTGGTAGGATATTTTTAGAGTCATAGAACCAATTTGTAGAATTACTTCTTGCTTCTACGAACTCTCCCTTTTATATTCTAAGCTTAAGTGAGTTTTGGATTAGTTTGAAATCCTTGAAGGACTTTCTTATGTCAAATTTAGTTGAGCTAGATTAAAATTTTATTTAGCCATTCATGGAATAATATTTAGTAGGCCTCATATCTTTATACTTTTGGCATTAACATGTCTTGTAAAATCATTTTGAAGCTCATTCATGGAACCAAATTTTGGTTCTACAAGCCTATGCTATATAAGAGCTAGTGTGGCTCATAGAGCTAGTGATTTGTTTTTGTTGTGGGGTGAGACCTACATTGGGCCTCATTGCTAGGGATGGTTTGACATAGTTTTTCCATTGAGTGAGTTGCATTACACCAAACAGACTTGGGGGGTTATCCCATTGAATGAAATGTCTTACACTCAATGGACTTAATGATTTTCCCAATGAATGAGTTGTGTTACATTCAAGTGGACTTGAGGATGTAGCATAATGAAGAGATATCATATGGCTAAAGTGCATGAGTGGTGAACATAGATCAACATTGTTTCCCAAGGTATGAAAGGTTATACTAAGGTTACAAGTTTGAGCTCAATGAGTGGTGCTAGATTAAGGTTAATGATACAAGCACCCTTGACACAGCAGGAGAAACTCACCAAATCACACACATCAAGGTCACATGGTGATTTGTTGCCATGATGGGTTACACCTTTGCGACAGCTCCAAGCTTCATCCTGCAAACACAACTTCAAGAGGACAAGAAAACCAAGCAAAAAGAGCATGTAATAACATTATAATGTGTATAGGCCAAATAAAATGATAAAACCAAGACACCCAATTCACCAATATTGCTAGTTTAAAGCCATGGTGGGCCATGGTACTAGTTTAAGGCCCTAGTAAGCTATGGTGCTAGTTTAAGGTTGTAGTGGACCATGGTGTCGATTTAAGGCTTTGGTAGGCCATTTTATCACTGGTTTTAGGTCTCCATAGACCAAGTTACTAGTTTAAGACCTTAGTAGGTCATTTTTGAGCAAGCTTTCTTATTGATGATTATTAGTTACATGTAATACAACTTTAGATAGGAATGATTGACCAAATTGATCAACTAATTTCCATCCATGTCTACTATTTTGAATGCTCCATTACTATAGGCTCTGGTGAAAAGGAAGAGCCCTTAGCGGTTGGCTAAGAATTTATCAACATGCTCATGGATGACTTTGGGAACCAGGTCACTCTCATTGATCTTATACTTGGTCAAGTTATTGTGGTGCTATTGCTATTGCCTCTCTTGATAGTGCTTGATGTGAGGAAGTGCTTGCATCCATTGCTCCTCCATGAAGTCCACGATCATTTTTTCAACTCCTTATTTTTCTCATTATTGATGAAGTTGATAAAGGCTACTTGGAGTGATGGCACCTACAATTCAAGAGGTAAAATAGCTTCAAAACCATAAACCAAGCTATAAGGGGTTATACCAATTGATGTGTGATAGGTCATTCTATAGGTTCATGGTGCATGGGCAAGTTGCTCATGTCATTTGCACTTACTGTTATTGAGCAACATCTTCTTAAGCAAGTATATCATGGCCTTGTTGCTTACTTCTTCTTATCTGTTATCTTAAGGGTAATAAGGCATTGAAAAATAATGCTTAATGCCTAAGTCATGACAGCAATCTTTGGTTTCTTGGCTATTGAATTATGGTCCATTATCCATAACTATGATCATGGCTATACTAAAATGGGCTACATTGTTATCCAAGATAAATTTGTAGACTTGTTCAAATGTAATCTTCCTTAGAGGAATAACTTCAACCCACTTACTAAAGTATTCAGTTATAGTGATGATGAAGCTATGCCCTATAGAAGGCTTAGGTGTTTTAGGTCTAATGATATGCAATCTCCATTGCTAAAATGGCCAAGTAATTTGAGTAGTATGTAATTTGGTCAGTGACACATGTATAAGGTTTCTATGTTGTTGGCATGTGTCACAATGTTTAATTTTCTGTAGATAGTTGCTTTTCATATGGGGCTAGTAATAGTGTGACCATCTAGTCTTAGTGATCATAGTTCTAGGTCGTATATGTCCTCTATAAACATCCTTGTGAACCTCCTTTAGAACTATTATGGCTTCGATTTCACCCAAGCACTTTAGCAATAAACCATCATAGGATTGTTGATATAATGTGTTATCACCTACAATGACATATTACTTCAATTGTTTGTGTACAACATCATTTTGAGCGATAGTGAGGCTTTGTGAGGATATGCATAAGGTAAAATTTGATATCACCATACCACTCCTTGCTAGAAGCAACATGAACTAAGGCCACAAAGGTATCCTTACTATTCTACGTAATGGAGATAGCATAGTCCATATTTAAGGTGGGTAACTTACTAAACACATCTGGTGTCACATTGAGGGGTAATGTTGCAATTGCATTGGCTATGGTGTTCTTGTTTTGGGGTATGTGTTGGATATCAATGTCTACAAAATATTGTAATAATTGCTTCTCTAGATTGTAGTAAGGTTGTAAATGGTTGGCTTTACATGCATAGACCTTGGTCACTTGATTAACCATAGGTTGTGAATCACCTTTAATCATGAAGCATCTAATTCCTAGGTCATGAGTTACCATCATCCCTCTGATCAACCCACATACTTTGCTATGTTGTTGATGCACGAAACTCAAAATGATAGGTGAAGGGTTGGATTTCACCAGATGGGAATGTTATGATGATAATGGCACTGGCCCCATGGGTAGTTGAAGTTTTGTCAAAGTGCATGATTGCCTCATAGTCCATGGGCACTTGGCTAATAGTGTTAATATGCTCATCAAGGAATTCAGGGTCTATGGCTGCTTGGTCATTCATATGTGAAACTATAAATTGTAAAGCTATAGCTTGACTTTTTGTTGAGGATTGAAATTGTAATGAAGGTCAAACACTATGGTTATGGCTTTCCATCAGGCTATTTTGCTACTTTTGTAGATGTTGGTCATTATGGTTCTAAGCAGGTTATCTTTGCAAATGATGTTGACTTGGTTTCTAAAGAGGTAGTATCTCTACTTCCTCAATGAGAAGACCAGTGCTAGATAATACTTCTCCACTTCAGTGTATCAAGTAACGTGAATAACTAATGCATGGATAAGGTATTATATTATCATCTCTACTCCATCATTGCATTTTTGATAGAGTAGAGAGGTAATGTATGTGTTAGAGATAGTAAGGTAGATGTAAAATGGTTTACCCTTTTACAAAGGATAAACTGTCGATAGCTATGTCAACTCTTACTTAAGGTTTTCAAAGTCTTCTTGGCATTGAGCCATTTACTCATAGTAAAGCCCTTTCTTTAGCAAGTGTTGCATGAACTGTAACTTATTCGTAAGCCTAGCGATGAACCTACGAATAAACTATAGCTTGCCTTGTAATCCCTGAAGCTCCTTAAGATTGGTAGGTGCTACTAATTTGGATATGGTCTTAACCTTATAAGGATCGACATGTATCCATACCTCAGATACTACAAAGCTAAGCATATTACTGGTCTTAACATAGAAGATACATTTCTTAGGATTGAGCTTAAGGTTGTACTTAAGGCATCATTTAAGCACAAGATCTAGGTCATTAGCATGATCATTAGCCACTTTGGACTTAACAGCTATATTGTCTACGTAATCATTGAGTAAGCCTAGCATGTAATCACTGAAGATATAGGTCATGGCTCATTGACAGGTTGCTCCTACATTCTTAAGGCCAAAGGACATCATGGTATAGCAAAAAGTACCCCAAGGGGTCATGAAGGTCATTCTAAGTTGGTGCTCTTAATTGATCCTAATTTGGTTATATCCTAAGAACCCATCCATAAAGGACAACAAGGCATGTTCGGATGTAGTATCCATAAGTTGATTAGTATTAGGTAAAGCAAAGTCATCCTTGATAGTCACTTTATTTAGGTCTTAGAAATTAATGCAAATATGTATACTCTTATTTTTCTTGGGGACTACCACTATGTTGGACACCCATTTTGCATATTCGATAACCCTAATGAAACCAGCTTGGTAGAGCTTTAAGATCTTATCACACACCTTAAAGGCCAAATCAAGTCTAATCTTGTGTACTTTTTGCTTAGCTAGTTTAGAGCTAGGGTTTAGTATGATGTTGTGCTAGACTAAATGCAAGTCTAGACTTGGCATATCTTCATATGACCAAGTGAAGGCCTTAATATTGCCCTCTAGGACCTTGGTGATGTCTTGAGCCTATTGAGGTTCTAGTGAGGAACTTAGTTTAATGGTTTTCTTCTCATCACTGTGCATTGTGATAGGAACCTCAACTAGAGAGTCTTTCATTATGTTGCTTGCCTCTAAGTTAAGGGTTTTGACTAGGTTTTCAAGCCATTCTAGAGGTTTTTCTATAAAGGCTATGTAGTTGACAAGATTCTCAAGCTCAAGATCTAGGCAATCAAGGTCAATGCAGCATTCTACATCACCATGGGATCCATGTAGGCACAAAGGTAAACTAATATGCTCCCAATTTCTCATACTTTAGTCCTACAAGTCAACCAAAGGCATATTAAGTGGTACCTAGGTAAAAGTGAATAAACAATGGTAAAATGCCATAAAACTATGTAAATACATGCTATTCTAATGTAAACAAGGTGATCTAAGGTTGTAAATGGAGTAAAAACAAGTAAAAAAAGTGCAATAAGGAGTAAATGAAAGTTAAACAAAGGCAAGTACAAGGCATAAGGCAAAAAATGGCCAATAAGGGTTATAATTTTGCTAGTTTAAGACCATAGAAAGCCATGATGCCAGTTTAAGGCCTTAGTAGGCCATGATACCAGTTTAAGGCCTTGGTAGGTCGTGGTGCTAGTTTAAGATCGTAGCGAATCATGGTGCCAGTTTAAGGCCTCAACAAGCCATGTTATCACTAGTTTTAGCCGGTGGTAGGTTGTGTTACTAGTTTAAGGCCTTTGTAGGATGTTGAAAGATGTTCCTCTATCATGCAAAGATGTAATGTAGGCTCATTTGTTATAGGCCATCAAAGTTTTCAACATTCGTCATTTGTTGTAACCTATCAATAATGATAAAAAGTACTACAAGCAAACATGTGAGCATTAGACATAATTGGGGCTATATGATGGATTTACTATTGCATAATAAGGTTTTGATGAGGTCATAAGCAGGCTTGAGTTTTGGTGAGGAACTAGGTTTCATGTGTTTCCTTCTCACCATTGTGGTTTAGATGGGAATTCCAACTAGGGGAACCTCCATGATGTTTATGGCTTCAAGGTTAATGGTAGTCAAGCTACTTCAAGATGTTATGGTTGTAGAGTAAAATGGTTTCAAGGTCTTAAGATTAAGGTCAACTTGGCCTAACAACATCATGAGAGGGATTTATTCTAGCCTAAAGACTAATCAAGTTTACTTCCTCATCCTCCTAGCTCATCCCTACATGATAACATAAGCATATCAAGTAACACTTGTGTAATAAATTTGTCAAATAATGTATAAATGTGTTAATAATAATGCTTAAAGTGGATCTAAACAAATTAAATGGATAACAAAAAAAGGTTAAAGCATGATCAATGCAGGTCACTAAGGTAAGTAGAAGGTTAAACATGATCAACTATGGATATACTTTGCTAGTTTTAGGCCTTAGTGGGCCATGATGCTAGTTTAAAGTCTTAGTGGACTATGATGCTAGTTTAAGGCCTTAGCGAGCCATGGTCACAAGATGTCAAATAGTGGTCAGGGAAGGTCAAACCCCATTATTTGATACCAATCCAAGGTAGAACAAAGGCAAATAAGGCTATAATAAGGCAAATGAAGAAAATATAAGTAGTGTAAAGGCCATAAGAAGGTCAACAATGCAACATAAGGCCAAAAATGAATCAAAACATCATGTTATAAAACCAAATCAAGCAAAACAATCTACATGTGGTGGAACTTGGCCAATATAGGTCAAAAAGGATTAGATTTTGAGATCTTCTGGCCTTAGCAGGTGATGATTTAGGGCTGCAAGCTTGTTAGACATGTTTGGACATTAATTAGGTCTATTTTTGGGCTATTTAGATGTAGAAATTAAGATTTTTAAGGCTTCTATGCTCACCCCACTTGTTTCCACACTAGCTAGCGGGGAAGAAGGGATCCACAAGGTGGAAACCAAGGAAAGTATGTTTTGGGGTATCTAGAGGTCCAAAAATGAGGTTTTGTGGCCTTCCCAAGGTAGCATAAGGCCAAATCTACCAAATTGGGCACTTTGCAGGTTAGTAAAGACCAAAAAACAAGTTTTAGAGCTCAGCATAGAAGGTCAAAATCCAAGTAAAAAAAGGATCAAACTAGATCAAACTAGCAATTGGAACTTAGATCTAGAAGTTATGCATCCCCTAGCTTCATTTTGAGGCCATTTGAGTCAATTTTGAATGTTAAAACGAGTTGAAATTACGTTCCCTCCTTTCATGTTGAGCACAACATCCCTACCATGAAAGAATGGAATGATAATTATTTTGTTATTTTGGGGTCGTTTGGAGTATATTGACTAGGTTTATAGGCTCCTAGGATTATAGGTCATGATTTCCCAAGTTTCTTACTATTTTTCTTCATGTTTAGAAGTCATTTAAGGGTACCTATAGTTTCACCCCTATGTTTTCATGCTAGGGAAGTTTCTCTAGCATGGAAGACTAAGGAGGATGAGTTTTGAGGACCAAAATGAAGACAAATGAGCATAATCTCAAGGCTATGAGATCTTAGGCTTCTCTAGCATAGATTTTTTGGTCTTCAAGAGTGTCATCTTACAACCAAAAGTGGAAAAGTAGCTTTCCTCCCTTGTTTCCACACTACCTAGCATGAAAGGGACCTTCCCCAGCATGGATGGAATAAGAATCCAAAATCTAGGCTAATTTGGATCACAATTGACTATGCATGTCATCTCCCAGAGTTACTGAGGTCAAGGGTTAGGGTTTTAGATCAAAATTTGGCATTTTTCAATGTTTCTAAGTGGTTTTTGTGCTTCCACCTTTTCTTCAACACTAAGGATGGACTATCCAATGTGGATTCAATTAGGAAATTAAGGAGGAACAAGTTTTGATCATTTGGAGTCATTTTTGTAGGGTTTGATGGCTCTAGAAGGTTCAAACATCACCTTAGGATGCATGCAAGTTTGTAGGATGTGTGTTTGAGGTCTCTAAAACTCATTTTTTAGGCCCCCCAAAGTTTCCCCTACTTCCATGATGGTTGTTGTGGAAGAAGTGGTTCCTAGCATGGAGGAACCAAGGGACTCTACTTTTTGCTATTTTTTGTTGCTATTGGCCATGCATGTGGGCCTTCAGGGTTGCTAGCATCAATTGTTGATACTTAGGATCTAAATTTGGTTATTTCAATGGTCATTTAGTATTTTTTTGATGCTTCCCCCTTTCTTCCACATTGGGGTTCCTATGCTCAGCGTGGAGGATCAAAGGAGATAGCTTTTTAGCTATCCATGAATAATGTTGGAGAGTTTGATGATTTTGGGATATGTTAAAAGGATCTTAGGATGCATACAAGATTTCTTGGTGTCCGTTTGAGGTATCTAAGGGCTATTTTGAAGGCCCCCCAAAGTTTTCCCATTCTTCCATGTTGGCCAGCATGGAAGAACTAAGGGACTCTATTTTTTGCTATTATCTGGCAAGTTTGGCTATGCATGCATGTCCAGAGGGTTTCCAGTGTTGATAATTGATGCCTAGGATCAAAATCTCATCATTTCAAGGGTTGTAAGAGTGTTTTCAAGCTTTCCCCATTTCCATGCTAAGGTTGGGATGCTCAGTGTGGATGGGGTTCTCCTTAATGTGGGGAATCCAAGGAAAGCAAGTTTGCATTTTTTAAGTTGACTTTTGGAAATCTAGTGGCTTCTACAAGAATTGACTTTCTTTTGGAAGTCAATTTTCATGCAAACTTTAACAGTTTTGGCTTTTCCCCTTCCATCCATGCTGGGGCTCGATGCTCAACATGGATGAGGTTCTCCTAAGCATGGAAGAACCTTAGGGGATTGATTTTTGTTGAGTTTTGACATTCTGGCAGCTTCTAGAGAGGCTATCAAGGTTCTAATGTTAGTGTAAGATAATTCGACATTATTTTCTAGCATCTAGGATCCTCTACTAATCCTCCTAGCTACATCCACATTGTTTCCATGCTGGGCAGTATGGAAGAAGCCTCTCCCAGCGTGGATGAACCAAGAATGTCAAATCTAGGCTAGTTTGATAGTAAATAAACCATGCATGTAATCTCTTGGGGTTGTCAACATCGATGGTTGATACTTAGTGTCATGATTCACTCATTTGGAGGCTCCTAGATTCCTTATGTAATCATTTTTTACTACTTTTGGGGCATACAAAGCTCCAAAGTGTTCCAACAAGGTCTAGGGGTCACCATAGTAGGTTATTTGGTTGTTTTAGGTCATAACTTAGGTTTTCTTGCATACCCTCTAGGTTTTTGTGCTAGATTTATGTTGGGTAGTGTGGAGGGGGGATTCACTAAAGTGGAATAGGCTATGGGTGTAAAATTGACCTTTTTTTTAAGGTCAATCTAGGCTATTGAAGGCTATGAGGAAGTGTTAGGCTTAAAGAAATGGCTACTAGGTGGTCAATTTAGGTAATTTTCATCATCCCTCCCATCCATCCATGCTGGGGCTAGGATGCTCAACACGGATGAGACCTCTCCTAGTGTGGAAGCATCAAATCCCAAGGTTTCAAGTACTTTCGAATAGATTTAGAGAGGTTTTGGGGTTGCTAGGAGTGCTTGGAGGGGTTCTAGGTCATGTGGGCCCACTCTAAGGATTAAACTTGGGCTAGATGCATGTTGGTGGGTAAGAATGCATGTTACTCTCGTTCTTCCACACTAGGAAATGTTGTCTTAGTGTGGAAACCCAAGATGTCCATTTTTGATAAAGTTTAACCTCCTTTTGAAGCCCCAGGTTGAAAAAGATGAGCTATAATTGCTAAAAATAATAAGAAAGTAAAGTTATAAGGGTTTTAGAAGGTGGTAGGCATGTATCCATGCTAGGTATGGTATCCCCAACATGGATGCATGGGAGTTAAGGCCTAAATATTCTTCTAAGTGTTCAAAAGGGGTTGAAAATCAATGTTTAAAAGGCTAAGAGTGAAGGCATATGGTGGGGTGCATTGCCCAAAATTTAAAATTTTGAAAAGTAAGGTTATTTCTCATTAATCTCAGCATGGAAAAGACTTCTCCCCCATCCCTCCCCCTCCCCCTACCCCCCAATACTTCAATGCACTTGGAGTTATGGTGCACTAAATTGGCAATTGGGGTTGGAAGGTGGGCATTTAGGTTTAGAAGAAGTTTTTATTGTCAAATTTTACAAGTTTTAATCACAATCTTCATTTTGCACAAACAGTACACTGGAGGAGAGCCCAAGTAGAGATTTTTGTAACCAACACAATCCATCCTTAGCATGGAGGCACTAGACCTTCCCTGTAGCAAGTGTAGAACCTCCATTCTTCCTAAATTCTAGAGTCTTCCAACATTGGTGCAACCATAATGCTTAAGCAATGTCGAGAAAAGAGTAAAAATCCATGAATTCAAAAGGTAGATGAGAATGTAAGGAGCCTATCAAGAGTTCCTAGGCTTATCTTCATCCAAGCTTCGTCCGTGGCTAACCCAAGGTAGGCAATTCTAGTCGTTTATTCTTACTTTTCTTACTATGGTATGGTTGTTTTCTTTAAATCTACTTTGATAGAGGGGGTAAAACAAAATTTCAATGAAATCCTACCTCATGTTTTGATTTATTCTACTTATATTTAGGGTTTTTTATCCTTGGTAGATTTGATTTTTGAAAATAGGCTTGCTATTTTTATGATTTCTTTTCTAAAATTTCAAGATAGGGCCATTTTTCTCAGATCTAGGCCTTAATATTTGTCAAAATTTAATTTTAACAAAATTCTAATACTTATTTTGGTGTTTTTTTAAATGGGTATGAGTTTTTTTGGCTATTTTGGCTATTTTCTACAGCTATATCCAGTTAGGTTTTATGAATTTTTAGCTTTTTGGTAATTTTTGTGTGAAAAAAAGAAAGCAATGTTATGTTTTTGTTATTAAGAAAATGGTTGCATATTTTTAAACTTTGATGTTATAGGTTAGTGGCCATACTTTTAATCTATCCAATTGCTATGGTCCCATTTGATTTGAGTTTAAAATAATGAAGTTATGGCTATTTTTGTGAGGTTGTGCAGTTAGGTTTTTGTGTCATTTTTCAAAATTTCATGTAAGTTCAAGAATTTTTTCTAAGAAAAAGGTATGAGTTTTGGCTATTTTTTGGTTGTGGATATTAGTCTTGGCTTCAGCTTTCTAACAAAGGTGGAATTACTCCATTTAAGTTTGAAATGATTTTTTAACAGATTTTTTTTAAAACTTGTGTCAAAAGGGTTTTATTCCATGTTTAGATTTTCATCCAAATTAATGACCTTTTATGAATAAATAGAAAATTTTTTGAATTTTTGTTAATTTTGAGTGCATAAGGCTCGATTCAAGCTTTCAAATGATGGTGGAATCACTCCATTTGGAGCTCAAACAATTTTTTGATGAATTTTATCCCAACCCTATGTGAAAGGGGGTTAATGTTGACAACTACAATTTTGGTAGATTTGGCTATATTTCATGAAAATATGGTTATTTTTTTCTAGTTGTAATAGCTATGTATGAAAAGCTCATGATTTCAAGATTCCTACCATGGTGGAACCACTAAAATTGGAGGTAGGATGGATTTTTAATGAATTTTTGATCTAAGCTATGTTAAGAAGGCTAATTCTAGTTGCAGCACTTTACCCCTTTGGAGATGGATGTTATTGATATGTTCAGAGATTTTTCTTGTCAACTTCCATGCCCTTGGGAATGTCTTGAAACATTTGTAATGCTCTAAATTTGGTTTTGAAGGTTATAAGCAAACTTTACTATTTTTGCTAATGTTCATGCTATTAGCTATTTCCTAGAATCTAAATTTAGTTATGTGTCAATTTGATGGGCTAATTTGATTGGCTATCTAGGCTATAATGTTTTGGTTATGACGTATAAGGTTTTAAAAGGTTGTAATAATGTTATCATTAATTTTTATGCAAACTTAAATAAACACTCTTAAAGCTTTTTATAGGGGCTAATTTCACCTTAATTAGGATGTTTTTACAAACTTGTTAAGAAATTTCAATCGGTCATGATATTTTTGCTTTTCCATGTAGGGTCTTCTTGAAGCCCATACTCATCATCATTGAGTTATTAGGCATTTTTTTCTACATTGGCCACCCTAAGGCAAACACCCCTTTGCTTGATATGACCTTGGATAATGTCTCACTATGGTTCTAACTAGGGGCAATGGAATTCCTTATCTATATCCTTAAGAATTTTAGTGTGATGCCATGGTCACACTTGTTTGTAGATGTGGCTAGAGCCATAGGGGAGACACTGATGCCTTGGGCAACTAGTTTGAGGTTCATCACTAACGATCCATTGCCTAAGACAATAGGGGATGCAGTAGACATGATCAGCCCACTCTACCTCACAGAGATCTGGACTATGCTAGGGTATAGTCAATATAATGTTGACAATACTCTAATGGTGGCACACAGGGTCCACACGTTGCTTTAGAACCTACCCAACACTCTGTACCGTCTACAAGGACGAGCATGGTTATTATAGTGTTTTTATGTTTTTGGCTTTATTGGCTAAACTACCTTTCCTAACTTCATTAGTTTTATGAATTTCTTGTAGGTATAAGGTCAATTATTAATGCTTAATTACTAATAATAAAACCTTAGTGGTGCCTCAAACCACCTTAGATGTATTTACCAAGGACATCTAGATCAAAACTATTGTGTATGAATAGTTAAGAGGGGACTTTGATGAATACACTAGGAAATTCAACTCTATCTACAAGAAGTGTGTGGCCAAAAAGATGATACGCAACTATTGGGTGGGCTCCAAGAGCACCCTAGATCAAACCCTTGCAGTTGGGACCTCTACTCAAACCACATCGAGCAAAAAGAAGAAAGGTAAATGTAAGAGTTATAACATCTAATGTTTTATGGTCACTAAGTTTTTGAGTATTCTATTATTTTAACTAGTTATTAAACATATCTATGTTGATACTAAACACTTGGTTGTTTCCTTGTAGGACCTTCTACCTCTACTGATGTCACCTTATTAGTTTTAGGATGTCATGAGGATACCCTCATCCTAAAGTTTGCTGAGGTGATACTAGCATAGGAGTTGCTAAGGGGATAGGTGCCTAGATACATTCAAGTAAACATTGAGAATTTAGGTTTGCTTAATATGTTTATGGCACCTATCCTTTCCATCCCCATCGTAGAGATGTTGCATGTCATCAACTCCTTCAATAGAGAAGTCAATCGTTTCAGCACCATCATTCGAGGCATGTCAACTACCATAGTCATTGACGAAGGTACCTTTTGCAACTTGTTTGGTGTCCCTACTAATGAGGCAAAGTTTGTTATTATAATAGTAAAGGAAGTGGGTCATCATTAGGAAGTTTTAGAGTGGCTTGGTGCCAACATGGACCACTCGAGGATTTTTGTGGATAGCTTCACGAACCCTAAGGAAAAGGCATCAAATCCTTTGTTTAGGTCTTGTGTGTTTTCCTAGACTATCAAAACAAAAGAAATTAGTTGGCATCATGCAGGGGTGGACCTTTAAGAGGGTCTTAATGGATGGTATTAGATTTAGCCGGGCAATTGCTTTGGCTATTGGACTTGAAGATGAGATTCTCAGACTCTACAATGACACCTCTACTATAATCCACATGCATTTTGCATTTTTTTCATGTTACTTGAAGAGGTTCATGAAGTTCCTAGTGGTGTGGAGGAATGGGCAATGTGTTGTCCAATACCTAGACCAGCTTCTTAGGCATTGGATAAAGCACATTTATCCAACCATGTAGGCCTAGAACCCACCAGATGAGATGGATGATTCACTATCTATTACCATTAAGGATCTTGGTGGTAGGCGGTGTGAATCCCTTGATAACATGGGGGAGGAGCTCCTCACAATTTTAGTGAGCATCTTGGAAGCCAAAGGGTGATGTAGAGATGCTAAAGGGGAAACTAGGGCTAAGCTCAAGAGGCCCATAGAGGAAGCAATGTTAATGTCAAAGCAACCCACCCAAAGGAAGCTTAATTTTAAGCTTAAGGCATCACATTAGGTGGTCACATGTATGCTTTATCTATGTTTTTGTTATTCTATTTTTTAAGATTTTATGGCTACATTATGTTTTCATGTGCTAATTGGTTTTCTATGTGTTATGGTTGTAGACAAGCATCGAGACATGGTAGCCTAAGCTACCATGGAGGAGAAAGCAAAAAGACATGCAACTACTAAAATAGAGGAGGAACAAAGAAATGTAGAGGAGGTGCTCTTATAGCAGCATGAGGTTAAAGGATTCACCAATGCTAATCTAGATGCCTTGTTTGGTGAGACACTACTGAGTACATCCCCCATTATAATCTGAGAGGAAGAAGAGGAGGAGCTAGGTATGCACATGTCTTATCACTTCTCATTATATCATATTATTTTATGTTTGATTTTTGTCCTAATCATTCGATGATTGTTATGCTTATAGTAGTTCCTAAGCCATCAATTTAGGCCCTTGTCCCTAAGTTTCATGCAAAACCATGGGTATAGGTCCTATACAAGGTGGATTTCATGCTTGGGATTACTAAGGACATCATCGATTGGTTGCATCAAGTTGCATTTGAGATAGGTAAGAACTTTGTTTTCTATGCTTTAGTCATTTTGTTGTGTCATAGGCTATGTTTATATTATGGCTATCTTAGGTTGTAAACTATGTTTATGGTTGTATTTTATGGTTATGCAATGCCTTTTGTGGAGTGGGACCCCAGCTAAGACATGGAGATTAAATCCTTGCCGAAGCTTCCCTCCAATGTCTCTAGTGCACCCTTGAAGTTGTATGAGACTATTACTAATCTAGCAATGTCATGTGCAAAAACTTCATGAGAGCTAGAGAGGTCCAACAAATCCATATGGGAGTAGGCTGTGGCCTTAAGGGAGAAAACTTAATGGCAGAAGGATGTGATCAAAGAACTCCAGAATCGTAAGGCCTTTGTGGAAGCCTAAGTGGCTAACTTAGGGAAATTGTAGACTAAGGAGATCATGTGGATATGCTACTAGCATGCCATCCAAGATAAGGCAATACTCTCATGGGAGATGAAAAAGTAGTAGATGTAGATGGACCTCATCTCCCAAAAGGTTGAGGATTGAAAAGATCATTGCACTTGGGTCCTAGAGTGGGGTATGATACAAAAGGACCACAAGTCACAACATAAGGCTAATCATGAGGCCTACCTAAAGTGGCTAAAGGAGAAGTTAGTTAAATGGTGCAAGAGAAAGCTATTCATTTAGGGGATCTAGGTGGAGAGTGCTTATCAACTATTTGAGAGTACTCTAACAATGGAGAAATCTCCTACTCCTCAAATTACTATTGTTGTAGGTGAGACCTCTACAGCTACTATTACCCAGGAGCCTCCTACTTGGACCATAGTAGACAAGACTAGCATCTTTTCTAGTGTTGATCTGGGAGATATTAATTGGTCCAATATGATAGAGGACCAGATTCTCCATTTTTTGAAGTATGGCCTTCCATATCTACTCCTAAAAGACATGGAGCCAAAATTCCCACAAGTTTGTTGTATTCCATGTTTTAGTTTTGCTTTAAGTTATGATTTTATTTAAGTTATAGTTTTTGATTTTTGGCAACTAATTGGCTATGTGTTGTTGCATTTCAGGCATCAGGAGACATTAGCAGTTCGATTGGTGAGGGTGGGGATGACCCACCTCCTCCTCCTCTAGATGCCCCTTAGCATCCTTCATTTATTTGTTTCAGTTTGTTAGCTAGATATGCTTTTGTTTTTATGTTTATGGCTATTGTTAGTCAAGACTACGTTATGGATGATTATTTATTATTATTTTTGACATATTAATTCACAATGTGGCCATGGCTATGTATGCTATGAACATTTTAAATTTCTGGTTTCATTTTTGGTTATATATATATTGTTCTTTGCATTGTAAATGTTGTAAATGGCTATATTCATGATTCTGATTTTAAAGTTAAATGACTAGTTTATGTGTTTAAGGGCTAAATGTAAATATAATAAAAAAGACGTTTGCCAGTTTTAGGCCATGGTGGGCATCGATTGTGAGGTTTTGTCAGTTTAAGATCATGGTAGGCCATGTTGCATTGTAGTTACATTGCTAGTTTTAGGCCATGGTAGGCCATGTTATGTGCTTGTTTTTTGCTACTTTAAGGTTATGGTAGGCCATGCTACAAGTTTAATGTCTTAGCAGACTAAGGTTGAAGAGAAATTTATATTTTTTGGAAATTTTTATAATTTTAAAGTTTTTATGATTGTTTTAGTTTATATTATGCTAAACAAGGAAAATAAAGAGAGAAATTAGACCATAATAAATTGAACTACAAATAAAAACATAGGAAAAAAGGTAATAACTAGACAAAAAAAGAGAAATTTTAGGCTAAATGGTTATGGTAAAAATGGTCGTAAAGGTCATAAGGATGTAGCATGGAAGAAGCAGGGGTGCACGTTACTTGTGCAAACTCTTCCTAATCTTTGAAAGGTTAGGAAATGTATAAGGCCTATTCTACACAAGTTTGTACTCACCAGCACCTTCACTGATAATGTTGAAAGGGAGTTCATCCCATGATGCATCCCATTTCTCATTGTTGTTGTTCTTGGCTTGCTCCTCTGCTTTGGGTTGATGGACTTCATGTTTGGGAGTTTCCCCCTGAAGCTACACTTCAAACCCCTGCTCTATATTGACATTGTTTATAGCCAACGAAACAATGCTATCACCTTGGATGATGATTTTACCTCTCTCATAACAAAGGTGAATTTCATGGTGGATAGGTGAAGACACTAGTCGTAATTGAGCCAACCAAGGTCTTCCTAGGATAAGGTTAAACCCTGGCATCTCCTCCACCACCAAGAAATTGGTAGTTGTAGGGAATTTCTCACCCACTACAAAGTCCAAGAAGATAGACCCCTTGATAGCAACCCTTAATCCATTGAAGGAATTGAGAGCTATGATTGTTATAGGTTGTATCTACTTTGTCAAGCCCAAGCATTCAATGATGGTGCATGGGATGACATTTGTTGTAGCTCCATCATCAACATGCACCTGATGCACCTTAAATAGAGCCTCTTGAATTATGATGAAAAGAGAAGCCCTAGTNCTAGTGATGTTGACTTCTCTTGCGTTGGTGAGGAAGGAATCATTATTGCATGAATAGATTCCTTGTTAGCAGGGATATCCTTGCTAACAAGGATGGAAGTCAATATTTTGACTAGTGTCTCACAATATGTGATGGAAGTCATGATTAGGTCATACAAGATTAGAGTTATATTCTTTTTCTTGAGTGACTATTTGACTTGATTTGCTTGAGTGACTATTTGACTTGATCCATTACATTGAGGAAGTTTCTATCATTGGTGGTGGGCTTGTTGCCCCAATTGTGCTTTACTTCCTTCATGCATCCCAAAATGTGGACTTCAGCCTTAGGTTATTAGGGCCTCTCCTCTTTTTTCTAGTTTTGGATTTTTGGATCCTCTTATGGTTTTTTGGTTAAAGAAAACTAGGAAGAGAAGGCCATGGGTATAGACAATATGGAAGTGCACTTAGTGGCCCCAC
>MNCI01031758.1:15963-48631 GCA_015680685.1 Gnetum montanum
GGCCAGCAAATTCATCTGCATCTGCTGTTCGACTATTTCGTGGGTGGATTCTACGTTCTGACGAACGATGGTCCAAAATCTGGCATGATCGACCATAGCCCTTTGTGACCCCATGGGGTCGGGACTATAGTTCACGAGGAAATCAATCCTGGACTTGAGGTTCTCCACCTCAGCAACCAGTTCCGTCTCTCTCTGCTCACTCCTATGAGCCCATTTCCACAATTCCTCATTGGTACGTCTGCATTCCCATAGGGAGCACGCCAAATGCAAAATGCATTTGTAAGCCTCGTCAAATACGTGATAAGGCACTTCAGTCACGTCGGATGAAAGTGTAGACACCACGCCAATTTCCATAGGTCGAGCCGGCTCCCATTTGAGCCGAGAGGCTATAGAAAATATAACAACCATATCAACATAACATAAATCAATACGTTTAGAGTTGTAGCGTAGTGGCATAGGGGCTATTAACACTCCTACCCACCCGCACGAGGATCCGCCTGTTGAAGGCATTTGATCATGTCATCAACAAGCCCTTGGACAAACGTAAACTTATCAAGAATCTCGGCCCACGACTCCATCTGGGGTGAAGAAGGTCCTGATACATCAATGGTAGCACCTGCCGCATAATTAAGCATGGCAGCAGCAACCACGATTAAGCATAACAACAACAGCCGAAGTGAACTACAGTAAGGTACATCCAAAACCTAAGCTCACTAGTATTCGGTTGTTGTTTCGCATCATGCTGGTCCAACACAATCGTGGTAGGTTCTGTAGAAGGCCCAGCCAGGTCCCTAAGAACTCCTACTTCGAGCGCTGGTGCTTTTCCCTTCAGGAGGGCAATGTCTTTCTTATTTTGGGAGGACACCTCTTCGCTAGTAGGAAGAGGCTCCCTAATGACAAGAGCCCCTGCCCTAGAGACAGGAGCCCCAGTATCCCTAGCCGAGGCCGTCTCTTCCAAAACCGGCCCCTCGTGTCTCTATTTGTCGCCCCCGATCTGAGGACTGACACTTCTTCGTCACCTTCTTCTTCGCCTTCTTCTTCTGCTGTTCGCAAAGGGTATACACACAATAAATCGAAGTTGATTAACTCAAAACTGATACCATGCCACAAAGCACCACTTAGCTAAGCATGAAATACTCAGCATTCTAAATGCTCACCAATAGGGGGTTGCGTTCGCCGCAACTTGAACCGTAGTTGTCGCTCCTCTTCACAAGGGCTTTCCCTAGCAGGGGGAGATCTCTTTCTCCGCAACTCCGCAGGAACGGCGTCAGCCATAAGACGATCACCCTAGATCGCGTTGTCAAGTATGGTAGGGGGGGTCTCCCCTACGCTGTCCTGGCCACAAGCACTACGAATCGTTAGACGTTTAGTCATTACGGAAAATGAATCCCCGACCACTTTCGGAGGAGCCTAGGCTTGCATGGTCCGAAAGATCTATCGAATCCATGGCTTGGGGATCTGTTCACGATCCAGCTCAGACCAGACCCCATCCTCCTGGACCACCAGGAATTTTGCAAAGCGCTTTAGACAGCCAATGTAGAAGGCGTAGTGCATGTTAGAACGGGACTCTGTTTGCTCATGGAGCCCTAAAATCTTGCCCTGCAAGCCATTACACAGGAATTAGGCCCAATTATAATGGGCCCCTTCCTCCATGACTTCCCACATGATCCAAGCCTGCCCAAGCCCTAAGACCTTTCCTTGGGTAAGCAGTTGAGTGAATGCACGAGCACGAAAGACCGAGTATATTCCCATGGCAGGACCATCCTTAAGTTTCTCCATAGGGAACCCTTTCCGCTCCTTGGTGAGCCTCAGCCACTCCTCAATATGCTACTTATGAAGGGTCAACTCCTGCTTACCCTTTGACATCACATTGACGCCATCATTAGGAATGCCGAACAAATCTGCAAATAGTCGGTCATTGATGTCAATGACCACCCACACACTCTGCACGTATGTGCGAAAATGACTCACCTGCCCAAAAAAGGAGTTGACCAGGGAAAGCATTTCGGTAGCAGGAATGCCTAGATTCGGTGCCATAAACAAATCCATAAGCCTGGCCATCCGAATTCTTCTAAGCAAGGGGCCTGGATCCCCCCATTCCAACTAGCTCTGGCTTGCCGATACCTCACCGTATTTGAAGTAGATGTTTCTCCTTTGCCCTCTAGCAGTCACCACCGTCACTTCGCGAGGCTTCTTCGCTCCTACAGCAATGATCACAAAACACTAAAAAAAATGACACCTGCTTGTTAATCCACCAGGCCTATACGGTGAGGGGAATAGTGGGAGTTCAGCCGCTAAGACTACTTCGAGCGTAACTTGCTTAAAAGGTTCCCTCCACTCCTTGTCCAGTTAGCCTTTTGTCTTGAAATTAGTGTAGAAAGAGGCAAGCATGCGTAAGAGGGGACGGTACCCTTCCCTGCAAAGAGCAATCATGCCCGCTCGCAAGCTCTTGGCAGAGGCAAATTCTTGCAGGGCTAGTTGAGCCGTGGCCAATTCATCGGGTTGATCATGAACCCCGTCGTCATTAAGATGGAACCTGATGACAAGTGCACGCCATCAACCCTCGACTGAGCATAGCCAATGTTACACAATGAAATAAAGACATAAAAATCACCTGCCAACGCAGTAAACAGTCCCCTGTGGATTCAGGAAATATGTTGCCATGTGGCATGCGAGGTACAACGTGTTGAAAGGATGATAGCACTGGTATTCTGACATGTCCCAAATCCAGGCCAAGCACCTCAACCCTATGGAGTGTGGAGAAGATCCTCCTCTTGGCCTGCCCAAAGTTGCATCATTGAAAAGGTATCTCAAGATGCCCTGATTTGCCCCTAGCAACAAGGCCTCTATCACGCCGAATGCCGACGTCTCATCCGAAGAGGACCAAACCATAAGACTAAACCGGTTGAGGAGGAATTGCAGGAAGTCTCGCGCCCCGTCTCTAAACCAAACCGCTCGACCTTCCAAACATATCGAAGGAGGGGGAACGTTGGACATGGGTCCACCTCCATGACACAAGACTCCTTCCAGATCCAAAACGACCAACCTAGACCTTGGCCCTACCCTGCATAACGGAAACAGCAGACAATGACATCAAACATGAACATAATACGTGTGCACCGTAGCAGCGCCTAGCCAACCATAAGTGAAGCATAGCATGATCCTTGTTCATCATAGCACAACAAAGATGCAGAAGCCTAGCGTAGCAAGAACATGCAAGTAACTTGACGTAGCCGTAAGATAACTAATAGCAGACCCAAACAGAATACGTGCCTACGTCACACGTAACTAAACCCCCTCCCAAAGGTTTCACGGTCCAACAGCTTAGAGGATCTTGGCCTCGCAGCTGTGGCAACAGTCGTGGTATTAATGGTCTTGCACATCACCACGATGAGACCCTTGCACAATAGAGATGACCAAAAGAAAGCAAGACCACGACAACACCAAAACCAAAAAGACACAGCCACAGAAAATACCAATAGTAAAAAAAATAAGACATAAAAATAGGGTGGAAAAGGGTAGAAGGTGCAAAGAGAAAGGAACAGAAGAGATGTATAAAACTCACTGGGTAAATGATATGTCCTCCCACGCTGGAACACTCGCCTGCGACCCACGTCTCAAAGCCTTCTACGCCTCCCCGACTTTCGTAAGCACCAACTGAGTCTTGGGAGCCATAGTCCTGCTAGCAAATTTACAACCTTCATAGAAATTTGCCTCGATATGGATTCACACAGTGACTCCACACCCTGAAATCGCCGAAGTGCTCCGATAAGGATTATACCTTTCCAAGGCAAAAATAGCGAAATTACCAGGATTCGACCCATATTTATGGCAGTAAGAACAAAATGGGGAAACTTCTTTTTTTGTCTCTCTTCGATTAAGGCAAGGGATGGTGGGCGGCGTAGCATGCTCGCCACGACATCATGACACTATTGGCATTTAAACATCCACACACTCCAAGTTAGTTACTTGCCTTCTCGAAACTAAAAATGATATGATAATATTTCAACTAATAATGGTCGTAGTCTGCAATGACGTCAAACGAAGTAATTATGCTTCTTGCGTTAGCAATCACCTGGTGTACCTCGACATAAGGATAGCATAGTCCTTAATAGTTTCACACCTTCATGCTTGCATTAACCGCCCGGTATGTCTCATGCTCACAACGCTATCTCTTTTATCGTTATTTACCGCACCAAAACTTTGCATGTCACAATATGGTAATCCGAAATGACATTTAAACTAGTGATTCGGCATCCATATATAACTTTGCAATTTACATCAACAATGACTGTGTCTTCGACCATCCTAGATCCCTATGCCTGGGTGGTATGCCACGACCCTAAGCAAACAAACCTCCAATCTTTACACTGTCTTATTTAGCAAGTTGCATCTCGATGTTGCTTTGTGGATTTACATTCCGCACAATCTCTGGTGACCCTTACCCAGGATCTCATATTGTGATGGTAGGTTAAGCAAGAAATGGAAAACCACCATGCCCTGTCCACACCTCTAATATTGAAAGGACCACAAGGCAAGCTCGTAAGACAGTTAAACCCCGACGCGATCAACTCGGAGTCGATTGCGATTAACACTATAGAAACCTTAGAAGCATCCCCAGATTCACCTAAGCACCTAGTCCATGTCCTAGATTTGGAGGCCGAAGATGTAACGGAGGATCCACTCGTCAAGACACCTGTAACCTCTACAAGAAGGAAGGTAAAGACATTAAGACTCAGCTCTTGACTCGATACGCAAATACATGAGGGCATAGTTAAAACCTTGCAAGAACATGTTGACATCTTCACATGGTCATATGAAGATATTCCAGGTTTAGATCCATAGTTGATTCAACATAACATTGTCTTAGACCCCCACGTGAAGGCAGTCAAACAAAATGCGTGCAAAATCAAGCTAGAAATCGTGCTAGCCATGAAGGAAGAGGTCACTAAGTTATATCGAGCAAGTTTCATCCGCGCAGTCGACTATTCATAGTGGGTGTCCAACATTGTTGTGGTTTCAAAGAAAAAAGAAGGGATACGAATGTGTATAGATTTCTGGGATTTGAACAAGGCAATGATCAAGGATAAATTTCCACTACCAAACATCAATCAACTCATCGACACCACGGCTGGGCATGCTTTGCTATCCTTCATGGATGGTTTCTCCGGATATAACCAAATCTGCATCAACCCGGAACACCAGCTGTTAACCACCTTCATGACTCCATGGGGGACCTTCTGCTATACCATGATGCCCTTCGGGCTCAAGAATGCTGGGGCAACATACCAGCAAGCCATGACGTACATTTTCAGTAACCACATCCTAGAAATGTTAAATGATTACGTAGACGATATAGTGGTTAAGTCCAAAGAGGTGGTCCATCACCCGCGTGACCTAGAGTTAGCCCTCAAGTGCTGTCAAAGGCACGATTTGCATCTCAATCCTAAGAAATGCATCTTCGGAGTAAAGACCGGGTGCATGTTAGGGTTTGTAGTATCGGAGGCTGGAATACGGGTGGACCCAGACAAAGTCAAAGCTATCGTCAACCTAGCGCCCCCCACAAGCCTAAAAGAGTTACGCGGCCTACAAGGTAGAGTGCAATTTATTCAAAGGTTCATAGCAAGACTGACCGATAAGTTACACCCCATGCAACATCTTATGAAAAAAGGGGTTGACTTCAAGTGGACAGTCCAATGTCAACAAGCCTTCAACAACCTGAAGAAGCAACTCTCCCACTTACCAACAGTGTACTCGCGATAGAGGGACAAGCCTTTCTTCATATACCTTGCCACCTTCAACGCATCCATAGCGCATTGCTATGTCAGAAGCGGGACGATGGCTTTGAGATACCAGTGTATTACCTAAGCCATGCATTAATATCATATGAGAAAAAATACAACGAGCTGGAAAGGAATTGCCTAGCCTTAGTGTTCGCGCTAAAAAGGTGGTGGCACTACCTATTCCGCAGCACAACCAACATCATTTGCAAAAGCAATGTACTTTAGGCTATCACCGGCAACCTATACGAAGACAAAAAGATAGCCCGATGGAAGGCCATAATTGCAGAATTTGATCTATGCTATGTGAGGCAATCGTCGACAAAAGGACAAGCCATAGCGACCCAACTCACAGCCTTGCCAGTCGACAACCAGGCGGTCATCGACCCCGAGTTCCCAGAAGAATACATAAGCGATGTCGCCATCATCCCACCGCATTTCGAGGCAACCTTACACTTCGAAGGTGGCTGAACCACGCAAGGAGGTAGCGCCGCTGTCGTAATCACATTCCTCTTTAGGGAAATGTACCCGTCCGCTTATCGTTTCGCATTCCCATGCACTAACAACGTGGCGAAATATGAGGGGCTAGTCAAAGGCCTCTTAACCGCCCGCGCACTGCATGTACAACACCTGACGATCTGGGGAGATTTACAACTAGTTGTGAATCAAGTCACCGAAGTTTATGCCTACAAGGGTACGCATCTGCAACCCTACTGCAACCTAGCAAAGGTCTTATTGAAATAATTTGCGACCACTGATGTTCAACATGTGCCACGCGGTGAGAACAGCATAGCAGACGCCTTAGCTACCCCTCGCGTTAAACATCCCATCACAGTCCTTGGCGAACCTGCCCACTGCGATCATAGAATGCGCAGAACCTATCACTCGAACAGAACACGTGGCATCTATCGACGCTGCGGACACCCCGGAATGGTACGATAACATTAAAGCATATTTACAGCATGGTGAACTCCCAGGTGGATTGACATCGGGCTAGAGAGATGCAATTCGCAAATGTGCCTGGTAATACGTGCTCATAGGAAGTAACGCCCTATGCTGCCAGTCCTACGATGGGATATTGCTAGCGTGCGTGGGTGGTGAGCAGGCATAGAAGGTAGTTAATGAGGTTCATGAAGGGCTGTGCAGTGGGCACATCACACCTAGGGCTATGGCGGCGAAGATCAGACGCCTAGGGTATTATTGGCCTTACATGGAGCGTGACTGCTTGTCTAAAGTCAAGACATGTGACACATGTTAGAGATACAAAAATCTTATACACATAGTGCCTACAGACCTACACCCTACACAAATTACGTGGCCTTTCCAACGATGGGGACTAGACCTCATAGGGCCCATCATGCCTAAATCTTCCTTGGGGCATAGCTTCATTATCACCGCCACAGAGTATTTTACTAAATGGGTGGAAGCTATTCCTCTGAGGAAAACGACATCCCAGCAAATATGCCACTTCATCCTCGATCACATCATGACTAGGTTTGGGCTTCTAATGACCATTGGGACCGACAATGGATTAGAGTTCAGCAGTAAGGAAACCTAGGCCTTCTGCAGTAACCTAGGGATTAAACAATCATTTTCTTCTCCCTACTACTCGCAAGTGAACAGACAGGCAGAGGCTACAAATAAGTCCATCATCAACTTACTGAAGCAGATTCTTAGCAACAGCAAGAGGCAGTGGCACAAGCAAATACTCTATGTCCTCTGGGCCTATCGAACGACTTACAGAACTGCGACAAGTAAGACCCCTTATAGTCTCGTTTACGGATCTGAAGCTGTATTGCCTCTTGAGTTACAGGTACCCTCACTCAAGATGATCCTGTCCAACATTGTGAGCGAAGCCTAGAATAATGAATCGTGAGCCATCGACCTTGACTCAGTGGAGGAAGAACAAATGCAGACACTAAGACGGATCGAGCGCTATCAAGACAAATAACGACAAAAGCACCATGTAGACCAGCATCGACGACCAGTACAGAAGGGAGATCTCATCCTCAAGGTCATCCGCGAGCACGTGAGCAAATTCTCAGCCAACTGGGAAGGGCCTTACGTGGTCGTTAGAGACTTCAGGAATGGAGCTTTCAAACTGGCGGACATGGATGGCAACGAATTTGCCAACCTGGTGAACCACATGTACCTCAAGCCATACTACGTCTAAAGTGCAGTGGCAGCGCACTCCACCGTCTGCTATGACGATAAAATGGCAACCACACCGATCACTGTCCGTAATGATGATAAACTAGCAGCACCAAACAGCGTCCGCCATGATGGTAAACTGACAGTAATAGTTCGCCACGACGTAAAACTGGCACTGTTAGTCCACTATGGCTATAAACTGGCATCGTGCATCCGCCACGACGTAAAACTAGCACTGTTAGTCCACTACGGCTATAAACTGGCATCGTGCATCCGCCACGACGTAAAACTAGCATGTACAGTCTATCGGGACCTCAAACCAGCACAACGGTCTGCCAGGACCCTAAACCAGCACCTGGTCTACCAAAACCCTAAACTGGGTCTGTGTCGCATCCTCAACAGGCATCGTCACCAAATATACGTCAAACGAAAGGGCATGATACTAGTACACAGGTGGGACATCGTCACCCTAGGACGCAGTTCCTGATGCAAGAAAGACGCTGTCCAGGGCATGCTCGTCGCCATCTCCGATGTCATGCTGACCCTCCAAAGACGTTGTACGATGTCACACGGGCCCTTCGAACCTACTGTCGCTATGGCCACCGCCCTGACGGTAGCTCCCAGGCTCGTTCTCGCTTCTGAGGTACTGACAGTATTGTGGCCTAGCCATAATATTGTTGTGCTTCCATTCCCCGCCAAGGTTGCGACTCGCGCAATGTTCGGCTATGTGGTAGCTGATCCCATAGCTGAACTCAGCGTGCATGTCTTTGACGGGGATCCCAGTGCATCCGTGTCCCCGGTGCCCTGAGGAATAGCTCCCTCCACAGGTAGTGCTGCCAAGATCGCTGTTGGCCTCCCTGCTTTGGGCATCTCACACCAGTAATAGTGCCCAAGGGTAACAACAGTACCGGTAGCCCATAAAACATCATCCTCACAGGAACATCCCCCTACAGCAGCAAAGGCTACAACGTCGCAAAATGAGTGCCTCGACTAGCATGGTTGTTTGAGAGTGCAAATTCTAGCATGTGCATAACATAGCTCACCATGCGGAAGGCTCCGATAGGCAGGTCCAAACCTTCCATGGATGCAATATAGCTCATCCTACGGAGGGGACACCTGCGTACAGGAGGTTGAAGGACAGCGCCAGTTAGAGATGAAAATGCAAACGAGCCCCTTAGAGCACTCCGACGAGGGACTTGACTAAACATCATCTCTGCTCTCTACCTTAACCTCCACAGCACCAATGTAGCACCCTTAAGCACAGCTCGGTGATGTCCCAGTACTCACTGAGCGACAGCCTCAGCGTTGCGCTTGCTGCAGTGTTTCGAGTTCTTTGCCAACATCCATCAAGCTTGTTCTCCAGACATCGACAAAGAGGGGCCAATGAAACACCCTAAAAGAAAATGCGGGATCATCCTGGTTTCACTGGGTCTTTGGAGTCCACACAAAACCATCGTAGTCCATCGGGAAAGAATGTTCTGAGTCCAGGATGGCCAGTTCGGTAAATTTTCTACTTTAGGCATTGCACAACCTCAGCTTTCTTTAGCAACTTTTTTTTTTATCAATATGTTATTGAGTTGCTACTTTAAATGTTTTGTAAAGGTTACCAACATCATTTTCCTAGGTTTCTTAAGATTGAAAGTAGTTTTTTTAAAATGTTTGATTGAGGTGTTTTAGTAGTTGAAATAACTAATAAATATAACAAAATAAAAAAACACACAAGATTCAAATTTCCATTAAACTTTGGTTCTAAATCTAATGTCGCAATGCATCATTAAACCATATATGGTTAAGTAAATATTGGTATGGGTAGTTAAAGAAAATTTTAAATTTTTGTTCTTTATCCTGTATTTTTGGCTGAGAGGCCAATTATCAATGGCATTCTATCATGACCCATTTTTTCAACTTGAAATTCTAGTAGGTCTTCTTTGTCACATTCTATTTAGTACACATAGGACCACTTAACTTCTTAAGGTCTTTATATCACGCAATACTACCAACTCATCACAGGGGACCACTCAACTTCTTAAGCCTTTATGTTATGCATATAATATGTTAATGTTACTAAGTCAGCACATGACATATTATGTTATGCATATAATGTGTTAATGTTACTTCGTATGGTTTTTATGTCATGCACATAATATGTCAATATTGCCAACTTAGCACATGAGACCCACTCAACTTATTAAGGTTTTGTTACACATATAATATGTTAACCTCACATAAATAAATTTTCTTAAAGTAACTTNAATTAAAATTTTTAAGATAAATTTTCTACACGACTCAATCAAAATAAAATTTATAAAAATCAATTTTAGATGATTGAATTTTTATCATCTAAGTCCTTAGTTCCTCTTTCTATTGGTGTATGATTGTGGTTTAGTATTTTCATATCTAAGTTCTTGGTTGGGGTCATTTTCTTAGAGTGGGAATTAATAAGTGGCTTAGAATGTTCCATGCATATTTTGAACCATTGAAAGTTCTCAATTGTTGGTCACTAGATGCCTTTTGATTTAGTGGCCCCTACTCTCTCTTGTACATACACTTGGTTTTCACATTTGTTGCCGACAAGTGTAATGATTGTGTTGACATTCTAGAAGATCTATCCACAACTACATCCTCTATCATTATTAGTAATGCATGGAATTGCTTGTCTCTCCATAGTGATAGGCTCATTTGTTATGTTTTGCATTGGAGGAGTAATGGGTATTAGCTGTTGCGTAGGATTGGGAGACATTATTTTGGTAAGGAAGGATCTTGCACTAGGCTGGTCTTGTGCTAGTTCTGATGAGTTAGTAGACCTATGAGTTTTGTGCCCATGTGAAAAAACTATCCTAAAGAAAGGACGTTTCCAAGACTTTTGTTGAGATCTACTAGCATTATCATTTACTTGTATATTCACACCACAAGTGGAATTCTTTTGTTGATGTTGTGGTGCTAATCTTGCATGTGTTGTTGGTGGTGACATATGATGGAGGGAAGTATGAGAATATTGAGGATGTAACAGAGGATAAGAGGTGCAAGATGGTTGAAACACCCTAAAAGAAAATGCGGGGTCATCCTAGCTTCACCAGGCCTTTGCAGTCCGCACAAAACCACTGCAGTCCATCGGGAAAGAACGTTTTGAGTCCAGGATGGCCAGTTCGTTAAATTTTCTACTTTAGGCATGGGCGAGTTCCGTACCAACTTGCCCGCCTGCCAAAGTAGTCTGAATAGTCGGCAGCCTGCTCAGAAACGGTGTCCAAAATCAGCGACAGTAGCCTAGATGCACGAGAGAAGCAGTTCAGCAAGTTTACTAAGTTGCAAAGCCTGCTACGCTATGATGTGTAGCGTAGTAAGCCCCAGAAAAAAATGGCGGAGTAAGATGTTATGCTACACAATGACATACGGTGTAGCATAGCAACAACTTCACCTCCCTCACCCAATCTCGAGCTCTGCAGTGATGTCTCTTTTCGCTAGGAAGCGGCAGATCATGTCTGCTGCTACGCTACGCTGAGCTACATGGCGTAGCAAGGCGTAGCAATCCCGCGGAAAGGGATGGAAGGCGGTTCGAGAGGCAAAATCAGCAAAGTCCACAAAACTTATGGCAGGATAGATTAAAAATCAGCAAAACAGTCGCAGTCACTACGCTACGCTATGCTACGTAGCGTAGCATCATGTAGCAAGTATGTGACGTACAGCAAGACACGTAGCAAGATGCTACACCACGATAAGCAAGCCACGTCGCAAAACACAGTGTGGTAGGCAGGTGGCCACGCAACATCAATGCAGTCCACCTCAATCGAGCCATTGGCACATGCCTCTAGGAGCTGGCAACACAATTACGACGTAGTAGGACCGCAGTTATTGCTCACATTGCAATAGTCTGGCAAGCCTAACGGTTACAAATGGTTCAAGTGGCGCCAGTGAGGAGGCGAAGATCTATAACACGTAATATTTAAATGGTCACCTTTACCTACCTTCTGCCATATAAATAGCCCATAAAATAGCATGCAAAGGATCCAGTCTGTAAGAAAAAAAGAAAAGAAAAGAAGGACAGAAAAGAAAAGGGGAGTCTCCTCGATTGAAACAAAAACAAAAGAAAAATACCTGCAATCTTGCATTAAGAAAAAGAAAAGGGGAGGCCAGCGATCTGTAAAAGGAACCTCTCTTGGTTGGCGAAAAGCTCGAGGTCTCGTTCTACCACCTTGGTAGGATCTCGCCTGCATTGTATATACGCAAAGTCTGTGCCCAAGTGCACAGTTATTTTCTTTTCTACTTCCCGGCACGCTTCGGTCACTCTCGGGACTTTCTGCACTCTGTTACGTCGTGCCACCGACTGTGCCACTCCCTGACCGGATAGATTGATAGCTCTAAAGCAGTGCATGTTCCTAACTATATCTCATATTACTTCTTATTTACTGTTTGGCTTCCTTGTATTATTTTCTGTTTTGTTTACCTTCAAGCATTGCCTCATATCATTGTCGCACTTACGTTCATTTACTATTTCGCATCGTCGTTGCATTTTTAGTTCCTTTCTTTTCTCGTTGCAAGCACCATCCCGCAACTCATATAATTTATATTGCAAAAGGCTATATTGACACCAAAATAAGTCACTGTCTGATCGACCAGACTATTCAGGGCATCCCATTTTTGCATACGTCCAGCACCGCCCTCCCGAGGGCACAGGGTTGGAACTGTTATGTCTGCTGACCTTGGTGTTATTCCAACCGTCGACGTTTTCGGTCGCTACAGTTTTCTGGCACTAGAAGGAGGGCCTTTTGGTGCCTTTTCCACATGTCATGGTAGTTCTGTGAGCCTTCTGCGCTCTGATACACACGAGCGTAGATGCGACACCCTCTTGCGGTTGTTTGCGTTCTGTGCAGTGCAGATCGGTCGTCTCGATGGTTCCTCTGGAGCCCCACAGGACACAAGGCCTCCGATTGCCAGTTAACTAGCTCATTCTAGGGTCGTCTCGCTTGCATACTGCGCCCTGCCCCGTGCGGTGCAGATCGGTCGCCTGGACGGCCCCTCCGGGACCTTGTGAGACATAAAGCCTGCCTAAGTGCTAGTTAATTTGCCCATCCTACAGTTGTCTCACTTGCGTTCTTTACCTCATTCCGTGTGGTACAGACCGGTCGCCTCGACAGTCCCTCCAAGATCCTACGAGACACAAAATTTACCTAATCGCTAGTTAATTTGCTCATCTTACAGTAGTCTCGTATGCCTTCCACACCTCGCATTAGCGTAGACTCGACACCCTTTGTGGTTGTTTGCGCATTGTGTGGTGTAGATCAGTCGCCTCGACGGTTCCTCCAGAACCCTATGAGACAATAGGCCTTCGGACGATGATTTAACTTGCTTCCTCTACAGTGGTCCCGCATGAGTCCTACGTCCTAGCCAGCACAGGCGAAAGCGTGACACCCTTTGAGTCTATTTTCATCTTGTGTGGTGCAGGTTGGTCGCCTCGATGGTCCCTTCGGGATCCTGCAGGACGAAAAGCCACATGTCTTCGTTTTATTGAATCCTTCTGTTCTTCCGCATTTCCTAGCATTCTCGCATAATATTTCTAGCATTTTCGCATAATCACTTGCTTAATGATGACTTCTACCTCCACCGTTGTCGATATCTCCAACATGGAGGTGCCCTTTGCAGCCCGAGGCACTACTGGTGACGAACAACAGTTGAATCCAATGCCAAAAGCATGTCGGTCTCTCAGGATTCAAAATCAAGGACCTAAGGGCCTAGCCCAACAACACGAGCATTACAATTTCCTTTGCATGAAGGTATAGGCTAACCTGCCCTTAGATTTACACGAACTCGAAGAAAAACATAGCTTCAAGTTCACTTACTGCAACGGGGAGGAATTCATTCCTAACCAGGGCATTTCCTTGCCTTTGACACAAGCGAACCAAAGGCTGCTAGATCAACTAATCCAGTTGACAAAGCTTAGAGGGCAACAAGACACAGCGTCCAACCAGGATGGCACCTTTCAAGATGGGCAGGAGGAACTCGATTCCTAATCTGATGAGGGAGGCCTAGCCAATCCCACTCCTATCCCACCTACCCAGTTCTTTTGGGCCAACCCGCTGCCTATCACCACCCCCTTCGCCATCGCCCCCATAATGCAGTAGTCTGCAACCGTAACTACGGTGGGTAACCACGCCACATTCCCAGCACTTCATCACCCCTATCGCCCGGTTGCACCCGCAACAACTGTGCCACCGCAAGCCGTTTATCAGCACACTACTGCAACATGCAACATACCTATCGCGGCTACTCTACTGTATGTGCACACTGTACCTACTCTACAACCGCACCTAACTCCCATACCAATTCCTACATATGCGACCGTCCAACCCACTGTGGTGGGCCCAGGCTGATCCACGTGGTGGCCACTGTTCGCTGCTTCGTTTGTTCCGCAATCATCGCAGATGTCTTATTACACTCGCCCTTAGGTCTACTCGACCCCCCAAATGACACAACCTAGCGCGGGCCCATGGGGGGTCCTGCCGGTGACTCAAACAGCCTACTCGATAGCTTATCCCACTAGCACTGCTCCAATGATACCACCCATCAGATGGTGGACAATGCAAACAACACCTTTGGTAGGGGCGACCTCAACAACACAGCCGATGGGTCAAATCGCCACCATTACCATGCCACCTGTGGGGGTTGCTTCTGCAGTCCCTCAGCCATCTACAGCATCCCTGGGTTTGGACCAAGCATTTCAGCTTATTTAGACCCTAACCGAGGAAGTAAAATGCCTCAAAGCTGTTGGGTCTAATACGGTATGAGTCATGGACTTTTACCAAGATGACCTTGTCAACCCCGCAATCCCTGCCTTGATACTACCACCCGGGATGTCCCTCCCGCACTTCACGAAGTACGATGGAGAAGGATATCCCAATACACATCTCATCACTTTCCAGTTAGAGTCTTTGTTGCTACAACAATGGCCGCATACGATCATTCACGTTTTCGCCATGTCCCTAGCCGGGAAAGCCCTAGATTGGTATCGTGCATTGCCATGTTCATCCATTTCGACTTTGGAAGAACTCTTGACCCAGTTTGTGACACGCTTCAAGTATAACTTGAAGCCAAAAACCACACTAGATCAACTGATGAGCGTGAAGCAAGACCCGCTAGAACCAGTTCAAAAATTCATTCAACGATGGAGCACAACCCTTAACGAAATTCGTGAACCTATCGCGGAGGTTCATTTGTTAGCTGTCTTTAAGGGTGTAGTGAATGACTTCATCAAGTCAAAACTATATTACCTTGCTCCACGCTCACTTAGCGAAGCTTTTGCTCAAATGAAAAGCATACAAGACGCAGCAAAGGCAAGTAAAGACCCGGCTTACGTGACTTATAGGAACATTTTTGCAAAGAAAGACAAGGCCAAGGCCCCAACGACCCTGGTGGCTACTATGGCAGCTGAGGCTAAGCCCAAACACAGCAACAGCGGAAACAAGAATACTAAGAAACTAACCATGCCTGCAGCCGACTTAAGGCCCAAGCCAGGCTAAGCATTACAACCTGCCACCCCCGCATCTGAGACATCTACATACACTAAACCTAATTTCGAGCGTAAAGATCATTCAAAATATACTCCGCTGCCCCTTAAACCTTCAGAACTCCTAAAGCAACTGTTGGCAGGGGGGTACCTTCAACACAAGTGGATGTCAGAAGAAGCAAACATGAGACATCGACGCTACTATGAGCTCCTTAGAAACCCCTATTTAGCCCTGCCCAACGAACCTCCAGTCCCTAAAGGTTTTAGGCTAGACAGGTTTTGCGATTACCATCAATTATGTGGTCATACCACGGATTATTGTCTATCGTTGCAAGATGACATCCAAAGATTGATTGACCTAGGGCATCTGGTGCTAGATGAAGGTAGCCCAGTACATCTTGAAAACCAATCCATGTACGTCTATACCGACCCACTCAACGCCAACAACACAACACTAGTTACGTAATCAACGCCATCGGTATTGACAATGATCCCACATCACCCTTCCAACCATTTGTGATTCGTGTGCCTCAGCATAGTACACCCATGCCACCAATGGCCAGTCCAAGCCGACAGTCGCCTTTCATCCTGAAAGTCCCATCACAAACATTTGCCTCTGCACCACCCGTTGACGGGGCCATGCAACCCCATCCGCTAACACCTCTAGCCCCATTTGTCATTAGAACACCGGCGTCTTCGACAGCCTCCATCTCGCGCAGCAACAAACAGCTTCCTCGCCCTACGATGCAAGAAACCTACACGATGGGTGAGGTGTCGAAAAGGAACAACGTCAAAAGCATCTCTAAAACTACGCTTTTGCCCTCTAAACTCACACCTTCGTCACCTTCGACGAAGATCGATGCAAGCACACAACTTATTACATCTTGTCACCAAAAATTTAAACCTAGGTCTGGGGCCATCTCCCCTCAGGAGATTCGTCTTCTAGGACGGATCGAGGAGGAGAGTGTCGAATAAGCGAGTGGGCAAGACTTCTTGAACACCCTAACCCAGGTTGGGCAAACCCTAAAGCAAAAAAATACCATGTTAAGCTTATACAACTTAGTCATGGTATTCGCCTCTCATCACGAGGCTCTGGTCCGCATGTTAACGGCAATCTCGGTCGATGAAAACATGCCGGCAGACGAGAAAACGATCCACTCAATCATACTCCCCTCCGCACCCATGGAGTCTACACGTCCACTAACTTTCAGCAACAAAGCCCTTAAGGAAGATCCCGAAAAGGGCCAAGTGACTACCGCACCTCTCTTCATCACAATTCGGGTCGATCAATACTGAATCCGAAGGGTGCATGTTGACGATGGGGCCACCACAAATGTCATCTCTTTGCCTATCATAGAGAGACTGGGGTTGGTCAACCAGATCAAACCAACAACAATGTCGTGCCTGCGATCATTCAACGGGGCACATGTCCTGGTAAAAGGCACAGTTCACATAAACTTCATAGCAGGGAACGAGCTCCCCACAGACGCAACATTCGTTGTAGTCGAAGAAATGCCCGAGTTTAACCTAATCTTGGGAAGATCATGGTTAGCATAACTTGGGGCTGTTTCCTCACCTATACACCAAGAAATCCACTTACCATATGAGGGAAGGGAGGTGATAATCCATGGCGACGGGGCAGTAACGCAAGAAATTAGTAACCTAAATGCAGAGCAAGGTTCAAAAGTTACAACCTCTAAAGATGAAGTGCCTGTTCATGCATGCACCAACCATACAGTGAAGGGATCAGCCCAACAAAGTGATCCCCAGGTAGAAAACATCTGGGTGGAGTTGCCCTTTCAAGCGGAGGACAGTGGCACGAATGAGGGTCCTGGTAAAACACCTCGATCTTACGTCCCTATCAACCCACGAAAGGTCAAGAGACAACTATGCGTAGCATAGTAGCCTTGCGACCTCTCACCCAGTCGCCGTTCTCACATATTCATTTTCTACTAAACCTGCTAGGGTGTCGTCTTTTCAGCACAATACGCAAATGGCCCGAAATGGCCCAAAACAAACAAATGGCCCGAAATGGCCTAAAATTAGCATCCCAAAGTACGAAAACTTCACATAACACACATGATAACACGAAACTGGTTTTCCTTTCTAGAATTTTCACATTTCATTCAAAATTTCCACTTATTGGCAGTGTCTGTAAACTCTTCTAAAATAAAAAAAAGGGAGAGGGGGGGATCCGCTCTCATGCCCTCACAAGCTATCCCTGTTCGCATCGCCTTCGCTATTTGTCTCTACCGCATTCACTTGCACATCGTCTGCTCCCATATTGCCCCCTGTCGACACCTCATCCCTTCCCTCCACGGGCCTCACATCCTCGTTAAGAGCCTACATCCCGAAGGATAAAGTAGTTAGTAGGGGCAACAAATGCGATAAATGATAGTTGTAGTAAAGCATCAAGGCAACTAACCTGAGGGGAGCCCATGTCCGTCACAAGAGGTATCTGGTCTAGACTAAGCCTGAGATGACGTTCAATCTTCTCCATCGAGATATTCACCCAAGGCCTATCATTAGGTTCAGCGTTCGTAGCGGCAACTTTCCCCTTTTCCAAAATTATCCATCTTAGAGGTCCCGGGGAAAGGGAGGTGGTAGCAGTCTCCCCTGTAGGAAGGGTCACCCCCAAATCTAGAGACTCCATGACCTGCACCTGCTCTTTAAACTTGGCATAGGTCTCAGAAGCGTTGATGGCCTTCACAAACGCCTCATACAAGAATGCCTCCACAGCAATGTCTCTATATAGCCTTCAATGGGTTTCATTTTCTTGCTTGTATGTATACTTATGGTCCCTCTGGGCCTTCTCCCATTCGAAGATCTTGGCGTTGAGGTATTTCATATCTTGGCACTTCTGGGCCAACAAATTCATCTGCATCTGTTGTTCGACTATTTCGTGGGTGGATTCTACGTTTTGACAAACAATGATCCAAAATCTGGCATGATCGACCATAGCCCTTTACGACCCCACGGGGTCGAGACTACGGTTCACAAGGAAATCGATCCTCTACTTGAGGTTCTCCACCTCGGCAACCAGTTCCGTCTCTCTCTGCTCGCTCCTATGAGCTTGTTTCCACAATTCCTCGTTGGTACATCTACATTCCCATAGGAAGCGCGCTGAATGAAAAATGCATTTGTAAGCCTCGTCAAATACGCGACGAGGCACTTCAGTCACATCAGATGAAAGTGTAGACACCGCGCCAATTTCCATAGGTCAAGCTGGCTCCCATTTGAGCCGAGAGGTTGTAGAAAATATAACAACCACGTCAACATAACATAAATTAATACATTTAGAGTTGTAGCGTAGCGGCATAGGGGCTATTAACACTCCTACCCACTTGCACGAGGATCCGCCTATTGAAGGTGTTTGATCATGTCATCAACAAGCCCTTGGACAAACGTAAACTTGTCAGGAATCTCAGCCCATGACTCCGTTCGGGGCGGAGAAGGTCCTGATACATCAACGATAGTACCTGCCGCATAATTAAGCATGGCAGCAGCAACCACGATTAAGCATAACAGCAACAGCCAAAGTGAACTACAGTAAGATACATCCAAAACCTAAGCTCACCAGTATTCGGCTGTTGTCTTGCATCATGCTGGTCCAACACAATCGTGGTAGGTTCTGTAGAAGGCCCAGCCAGGTCCGTAAGAACTCCTACTTTGAGCGTTGGTGCTTTCCCCTTTAGTAGGGCAGTGTCTTTCTTATTTTGGGAGGACACCTCTTCTCCAGTAAGAAGAGGCTCCCTAATGACAAGAGCCCCTGCCCCAGAGACAGGAGCCCCAGTATCCCTAGCCAGGGCCCTCTCTTCCAAAATCGGCCCTCCCGTGTCTCTATTTGTCGTCCCCGATCTGAGGAATGACACTTCCTCGTCACCTTCTTCTTCTACTATTCGCAAAGGGTATACACACAATAAATTGAAGTTGATTAACTCAAAACTGATACCATGCCACAAAGCACCACTTAGCTAAGCATGAAATACTCAGCATTCTAAACACTGACCAATAGGGGGTTGCGTTCGCTGCAACTTGAACCGCAGTCGTCGCTCCTCTTCACGAGGGCTTTCCCTAGCAGGGGGAGGTCTCTTTCTCCACAACTCCGCAGGAACGACCTCAGCCATAAGACGATCACCCTAGATCACGTTGCCAAGTATGGTAGGGGGGATCTCCCATACGCTGTCTTGGCCATAAGCGCTACGAATCGTCAAACCTTTAGTCGTTACAGAAAATGAATCCCCGACCACTTATGAAGGAGCCTAGGCTTGCATGGTCCGAAAGATCTATCAAATCCATGGCTTGGGGATCTATTCACGATCCAGCTCGGACCAGACTCCATCCTCCTGGACCACCAGGAATTCTACAAAGCACTTTCGACATCCAATGTAGAAGGCATAGTGTATGTTAGAACGGGACTCCGTTTGCTCACGGAGCCCCAAAATCTCGCCCTGCAAGCCATTACACAGGAATTCAACCTAGTTATAATGGGCCCCTTCCTCCACAACTTCCCGCATGACCCAAGCCTGCCCAAGCCCTAAGACCTTTCCTTGGGTAAGCAATTGAGGGAATGCACGAGCACAAAAGACCGAGTATATCGCCATAGTAGGACCATCCTTAAGTTTCTCCATAGGGAACCCTTTCCACTCCTTGGTAAGCTTTAGTCACTCCTCAATATGCTGCTTATGAAGGGTCAACTCCTGCTTACCCTTCGACATCACATCGACGCCGTTATTAGGAACGCTGAACAAATCTGTGAATAGCTGGTCATTGATGTCAATGACCACCCGCACACCCCGAACGTATGTGCGAAAGCGACTCGCCTACCTAGAAAAGGAGTTAACCAGGGAAAGCATTTTGGCAGCAGGAACACCCAGATTCAGTGCCATAAACAAATCCATAAGCCTGGCCATCCGAATTCTTCTAAGCAAGGGGCCTGGAGCCCCTCGTTCCAACCAGCTCTGGCTTACCGATACCTCAGCGTATTTGAAGTAGATGTTTCCCCTTTGCCCTCTAGCGGTCACCACCATCACTTCGCAAGGCTTCTTCACTCCTGCAGCAATGATCACAAAACACTAAAAAAAACGACACCTGCTTGTTAACCCACCAGGCCTATATGGTGAGGGGAATAGTGGGAGTTTAGCCACTAAGACTACTTCGAGTGTAACTTGCTTAAAAGGTTCCCTCCACTCCTTGTCCAACCAGCCTTTCGTCCTAAAATTAGTGTAGAAAGAGGCGAGCATGCGTAAGAGGGGAAGGTACCCTTCGCCGCAAAGAGCAATCACGTCCACTCGCAAGCTCTTGGTAGAGGCGAATTCCTGCAGGGCTAGTTGAGCTGCTGCCAATTCATCGTGTTGATCATAAACCCCATCGTCATTAAGATGGAACCTGATGACAAGTGCACGTCATCAACCCTCGACCGAGCATAGCCAATGTCACACAATGAAATAAAGACGTAAAACTCACCCGCCAACGCAGTAAATGGTCCCCTGTGGATTCAGAAAATATGTCGCCATGTGACGTGCGAGGTAAAACGTGTTAAAAGGATGATAGCATTGGTATTCTGGCATGTCCCAAATCTAGGCCAAGCGCCTCAACCCTATGGAGTGTGGAGAAGACCCTCCTCCCAGCCTGCCCAAAGTCGCATCATCGAAAAGGTATCTCAAAATGCCCCGATTTGCCCTTGGCAACAAGGCCTCTATCAAGCCAGATGCCCGTGCCTCATCTGAAGAGGACCAAACCATAAGACTAAACCGACTGAGGAGGAATTGCAGGAAGTCTCATGCCCCATCTCTAAACCAAACCGCTCGACCTTCCAAACATATCAAAGGAGGGGGAACGTTGGTCATGGGTCCACCTACATGACACAAGACTCCTTCCAGATCCAAAACGACCAACCTAGACCTTGGCCCTACCCTGCATAACGGAAACAGCAAACAATGACATCAAACATGAACATAATACGTGCGCACCGTAGCAGCGCCTAGTTGACCATAAGTGAAGCACAGCATGATCCCTGTTCATAATAGCACAACAAAGATGCAGAAGCCTAGCATAGAAAGAACATGCAAGTAACTTGGCGTAGCCGTAAGATAACTAATAGCAGACCCAAACAGAACACGCGCCTATGTCACACGTAACTAAACCCCCTCCCAAAGGTTTCACGATCCAACAGCTTAGAGGACATCGGCCCCATAGCCTTGGCAACAGTCGTGGTATTAATGGTCTTGCACATCACCACGACGAGACCCTTGCACAATAGAGATGACCGAAAGAAAGCAAGACTACGACAACACCAAAACCAAAAAGACACAGCTACAGAAAATACCAATAGTAAAAAAAATAAGATATAAAAACAGGGCGGGAAAGGGTAGAAGGTGTAAAGAGAAAGGGATGGAAGAAATGTATAAAACTCACTAGGTCAATGATGTGTCCTCCCGCGCCAGAACGCTCGCTCGCAACCCACGTCTCAAAGCCTTCTGCGCGTCCCCGACTTTCACGAGCACCAACTGAGTCTTGGGAGCCATAGTCTTGCTAGCAAATTTATGACCTTCATAAAAATTCACCTTGATATGGATTCACACAGTGACTCCACGCCCCGAAATCGCCGAAGTGCTCTGATAAGAATTATACCCTTCCAAGGCAAAAACAACAAAATTACTGGGATTCGACCCATATTTATGGTAGTAAGAACAAAATGGGGAAACTTCTTTTTTTTCTCTCTCTGATTAAGGTGGCAGGCGATGGGCGACGTAGCATGCTTGCCATGACATCACGACACTATTGGCATTTAAACATCTGCACGCTCCAAGTCAGTTACTTGCCTTCTCGAAAGTAAAAATGATATAATAATATTTCAACTAATAATGGCCGTAGTTTGCAATGACGTCAAACGAAGTAATTATGCTTCTTACGTCAACAATCACCTGGCGTACCTCGACATAAGGATAGCATAGTCCTTAACAGTTTCGTGCCTTCACGCCCACATTAACCGCCCGGTATGTCTCATGCTCACAACGCTATCTCTTTTATCGTTATTTAGCGCACCAAAACTTTGCATGTCACAATATGGTAATCCGAAATGACATTTAAACTAGTGATTCGGCATCCATATACAACTTCGCAATTTACATCAACAGTGACTATGTCTTCGACCATCCTAGATCCCTATGCCTAGGTGGTACACCACGACCCTAAGCAAGCAAACCTCCAATCTTTACACCGTCTTATTTAGCAAGTCGCATCTGGATGTTGCTTTGTGGATTTATGTTCCACACAATCTCTAGTGACCCTTACCCAGGCTCTCATCTTGTGATGGCAGGTTAAGCAAGAAATGGAAACCCACCATGCCCTATCCACGCCTCTAATATTGACAGGACCACAAGGCAAGCTCACAAGACAGTTAAACCCCGACGCGATCAATTGGGAGTCAATTACGATTAACACTATAGCAACCTTAGAAGCATCCCCGGATTCACCTAAGCACCTAGTCCATGTCTTAGATTTGGAGGTTGGAGATGTAACTGAGGATCCACTCGTCGAGACACCCGTAACCTCTACAAGAAGGGAGGTAAAGACATTAAGACTCAGCTCTTTACTAGACACGCAAATACACGAGGGCATAGTCAAAACCTTGCAAGAACATGTTGACATCTTCGTATGATCATATGAAGATATGCCAGGTTTAGATCCATGGTTGATTCAGCATAACATTGTCTTAGACCCCCACGTGAAGGCAGTCAAACAAAAGGCGCACAAAATTAAGCCAGAAATCACGCTAGTCGTGAAGGACGAGGTCACTAAGTTATATCGAGTAGGTTTCATCTGCGCAGTTGACTATTCAGAGTGGGTGTCCAACATCGTTATGGTTTAGAAGAAAATAGGAGGGATACAAATGTCTATAGATTTCCGGGATTTGAACAAGGCAACGATCAAGGATAACTTTCCACTACCGAACATCGATCAACTCATAAACACCATGGCTGGGCATGCTTTGCTATCCTTCATGGATGGTTTCTCCGGATATAACCAAATCTGCATCAACTTGGAACACCAGTTGTCAACCACCTTCATGACTCCATGGGGGACCTTCTGCTATACTATGATGCCCTTCGGGCTCAAGAATGCTGGGGCAACATACCAGCTAGCCATGACGTACATTTTCAATAACCACATCCTAGAAACTTTAAATGATTACGTAGACGATATAGCGATTAAGTCCAAAGAGGTGGCCCATCACCCGCGTGACCTAGAGGTAGCCCTTAAGTGCTGTCAAAGGCACGATTTGCATCTCAATCCTAAGAAATGTTTCTTCAGAGTAAAGACCGGGCGCATGTTAGGGTTTGTAGTATCAGAGGCTGGAATATGGATGGACCCAGACAAAGTCAAAGCTATCGTCAACCTAGCACCCCCCACAAACCTAAAAGAGTTACGCGGCCTACAAGGTAGAGTGTAATTCATTCGAAGGTTCATAGCAAGACTGATCAATAAGTTACACCCCATGCAACATCTTATGAAAAAAGGGGTTGACTTCAAGTGGATAGTCCAATGTCAACAAGCCTTCAACAACCTGAAGAAGGAACTCTCCCACCTACCAACAGTGTACCCGCCACAGAGGGACAAGCCTCTCCCACCTACCAACAATGTACCCACCACAAAGGGACAAGCCTTTCTTCATATACCTCGCCACCTCCAACGCATCCACAGCGACACTGCTATGTCAGAAGCGGGACGATGGCTCTGAGATACCAGTGTATTACCTGAGCCACGCATTAATATCATATGAGAAAAAATACAACGAGGTTTAAAGGAATTGCCTACCCTTAGTGTTCGCGCTAAAAAGGTGGTGGCACTACCTATTCCGCAGCACAACCAACATCATTTGCAAAAGCAATGTACTCTGGGCTATCATCGGCAACCTATACGAAGACAGCAGGATAGCCCGATGGAGGGCCATAACTGCAGAATTTGATCTACGCTATGTGAGCCAATCGTGGACCAAAAGGACAAGCCATAGCGACCCAACTCATGGCCTCGCCAGTCGACAACCAGACGGTCATCGACCCCGAGTTCCTAGACGAATACGTAAGCGATGTCGCCATCGTTCCATCACATTTCGAGGCAACCTTACACTTCGACGGTGCCTCAACCATGCAAGGAGGTAGCGCTGCTACCGTAATCACATTTCTCTCTAGGGAAATGTACCCGTTCGCTTATCATTTTGCATTCCCATGCACTAACAGCGTGGCAGAATATGAGGGGCTACTCAGAGGCCTCTTAACCACCCACGCATTGCATGTACAACACTTGACGATCCAGGGAGATTCACAACTAGTTGTGAATCAAGTCACCGAAGTTTACACCTACAAGGCTACGCATCTGCAACCCTACTGCTACCTAGCAAAGGTCTTATTGAAAAAATTTGTGACCACTAATGTGCAACACGTGTCATGCAGTGAGAACAGCATAGCGGATGCCTTAGCTACCCTCGCGTTAAACATCCCATCTTAGTCCTTGGCGAACCTACCCACTACGATCATAGAATGCGCAAAACTTATCACTCGAATAGAAGACGTGGCATCTATCGACGCTGCAGACACCCTGAAATGGTACGATAACATTAAAGCATATTTACAGCATGGCAAACTCCCAGGTGGATTGACATCGGGCCAGAGAGATACAATCCGCAAATGTGCCCAGCAATACGTGCTCATAGGAAGTAACACCCTATGCCGTCGGTCCTACGATGGGATATTGCTGGCATGCGTGGGTGGTGAGCAGGCACAGAAGGTAGTTAATGAGGTTCATGAAAGGTTGTGCGGTGGGCACATTGCACCTAGGGCTATGGCGGCGAAGATCAGACACCTAGGGTATTATTGGCCTTACATGGAGCACGATTGCTTGTCTAAAGTCAAGACATGTGACACATGTCAGAGATACGTAAATCTTATACACATAGCGCCTACAGACCTACACCCTACACAAATTACGTGGCCTTTCCAATGATGGGGACTAGACCTCATAGGGCCCATCACGCCTAAATCTTCCTCAAGGCATAGCTTCATTATCACTACCACAGAGTATTTTACTAAATGGGTGGAAGCTATTCCTCTGAGGAAAATGACATCCCAGCAAATCTACCACTTCATCCTTGCTCACATCATGACTAGGTTCTGGCTTCCAATGATCATTGGGACCGACAATGGACCACAGTTTAGTAGTAAGGAAACCCGGGCCTTCTGTAGTAACCTGGGCATTAAACAATCATTTTCTTCTCCCTACTACCCGCAAGCGAATGGACAGGTAGAGGCTACAAATAAGTCCATCATCAACTTACTAAAGCGAATGTTTAGCAATAGTAGGAGGTGGTGGCACAAGCAAATACTCTATGTCCTCTAGGCCTATCGAACGACTTGAAGAACCGCGACAAGTAACACCTCTTATAGTCTCATTTACGGATCTAAAGCTGTTTTGCCTCTTGAGTTACAGGTACCCTCACTCCAGATGATCCTATCCAACGTCGTGAGCGAAGCCTAGAACAATGAATCGTGAGCCATCGACCTCGNAGGAATGAAGCTTTCAAACTGGCAGACATGGACGGCAACAAATTCTCCGACCCGGTGAACCACATGTACCTCAAGCCATACTACATCTAAAGTGCAGTGGTAGCGCACTCCACCATCCGCTATGATGATAAATTGGCAGCTGCGCCAATCACTGTCCGCAATGATGATAAACTAGCAGCACCAAACAATGTCCGCCACAATAATAAACTGACAGCAACAGTCCGCCATGACGTAAAACTGGCACTGTTAGTCCACTATGACTATAAACTGGCATTGTGCATCCGTCACAATGTAAAACTAGTGTGTACGGCCTGCTGGGACCTCAAACTAGCACTGCGGTCTACTAAGACCCTAAACCAGCACCCGGTCTACCAAAACCCTAAAATGGGTCTGTGTCACATCCTCAACAGGCATTGTCACCAAATATACGTCGAACGAAAGGGCATGATACCAGTACATGGGTGGGACATCATTGCCCCAGGATGTAGTTCCTGACACAAGAAAGACGCTGTCTGGGGCGTGCATGTCGCCATCTCCGGTGTCATGCTGACGCTCCGAAGACATCATACGATGTCACACGGGCCCTCCGAACCTACCGTCGCTACGGCCCACCGCCCTGATGATAGCTCTCGGGCCTATTCTCGCTTGTGAGGTGCTGACAGTATTGTGGCCTAGCCACAATATTGTTGCGCTTCCATTTCCCACCAAGGTTGCGACTCGCATAATGTTCGGCTATGTGGTAGCTAATCTTATATTTAAACTCAGTGCGCATGTCTTTGGCGGGGATCCCGGTGCATCCATGCCCCTGGTGCCTTGAGGAATAGCTCCCTCCGCGGGCAGTGCTGCCAAGACCCCTGTTGGCCTACTTGCTTTGGGCATCTCACACTAGCAATGGTGCCCAACGGTAACAATAATGCCGATAGCCCGCAAAACATCATCCTCGCAGGAGCATCCCCCTACAGCAGCAAAGGTTACAACATCGTAAAATGAGTGCCTCGACTAGCATGGCTGTTTGAGAGTGTAAATTCCAGCATGTGCGTAACAGAGCTCGTCGTGCGGAAGGCTCCGATAAGTAGGTCCAAACCTTCCGTGGATGCAATACAGCTCATCCTGTGGAGGGGACACTTGCCTACAAGAGGTTGAAGGATAGCGCCAGTCAGAGATGAAAACATAAACAAGCCCCTCAGAGCACTCCAACGAGGAACTCAGCTAAACATCATCTCTGCTCTCTACCTTAACCTCCACAGCACCAATGCAACACCCTCGAGCATAGCCCGGCGATGTCCCAGTACTCACCAAGCGACGGCCTCAGCATTGCGCTTGCTGTGGTGTTTCGAGTTCTTTGTTGACGTCCATCGAGCTTATTCTCTAAACATCGACAAAGAGGGGTCAATAAAACACCCTAAAAGAAAATGCGGGGTCATCTTGACTTCACCAGGCCTTTGCACTCCGCACAAAACCACCGTAGTCCATTAGGAAAGAACATTTTGAGTCCAAGATGGCCAATTCTGTAAATTTTCTACTTTAGGCATGGGCGAGTTCCGTGCCAACTCGCCTGCCTGCCAAAGTAGTCTGAACAACTGACAGCCTACTCAGAAACGATGTCCAAAATCAGCGATAGTAGCCTAGATGCACAGGAGAAGCAGTTCAACAAGTTTAGTAAGTTGCAAAGCCTGCTACACTACGATGCGTAGCGTAGCAAGCCCCAGAAAACAACGGTGGAGCAAGATGTTACACTACGCAATGACATACATCGTAGCATAGTAAGAACTTCACCTCCCTCGCCCAATCTTGAGCTCTATAGTAATGTCTCTTTTCGCTAGGAAGTGGCGAATCATGTATGCTACTACACTACGTTGAGCTACATGGCGCAACAAGGCGTAGCAATCCTGCGGAAAGGGATGGAAGGCGGTTCGAAAGGCAAAATCAGCAAAGTCCGCAAAAATTATGGCAGGATAAATTAAAAATCAGCAAAACGGTCGCAGTTGCTACGCTACGTAGCATAGCATCATGTAGCAAGTATGTGACGTACATCAAGACACGTGGCAAGATGCTAAGCCACGATAAGCAAGCTACGTCACAAAACACAGCATGGCAGGCAGGTGGCCACACAACATCAATGTAGTCCACCTCAATCGAGCCATTGGCAGATGCCTCTAGGAGCTGGCGGCATAGTCACGACGTAGTAGGACCGTAGTTATTGCTTGCATCGCAACAGTCTGGCAAGCCCAACGGTTACAAATGGTTTAAGTGGCGCCAGTGAGGAGGCGAAGGTCTGTAACATGTAATATTTAAATGGTTACCTTTACCTACCTTCCGCCATATAAATAGCCCATAAAATAGCACGCAAAGGATCTGATCCGCAAAAAAAAAAAAAAAGGAAAGAAAAGAAAAGGGGAGTCTCCTGGATTGAAATAAAAACAAAAGAAAAATACCTGTGATCTTACATTAAGAAAAAGAAAAGGGGAGGCTAGCGATCTGTAAAAGGAACCTCTCAACTGGCGAAATGTCGGGGGTCTCGTTCTACCACCTTGGTAGGATCTCGCCTGCATTGTATATACGCGAAGTCTATGCCCAAGTGCACAGTTATTTTCTTTTCTACTTCTCGGCACGCTTCGGTCACTCTCGGAACTTTCTGCACTCTATTACGTCATGCCACCGACTGTGCCACTCCCTGACCGGACAGATTTATAGCTCTGAAGCGGTGCATGTTCTTAACTATATCTCATATTACTTCTTATTTACTGTCTAGCTTCCTTGTATTATTTTCTATTTTTTTTACCTTCAAGCATTGCCTCATATCATTGTCGCACTTACGCTCATTTACTATTTCGCATCGAAGTTGCATTTTTAGTCCCTTTCTTTTCCCATTGCAAGCACCATCCCACAACTCATACAGTTTATATTGCAAAAGGCTATATTGATGCCGACGTAAGTCTCTGTCTGATCAACCAAACCGTTCAGGGCACCCCGTGTTCACATATGTCCAGCACTGCCCTCTTGCAGGCACGGGGTTAGAACTGTTGTGTCTGTCGACCTTGGTGTTATTCCAGCCGCCGACATTTTCGGTCGCTAGAATGGTGATCCCATAGAAATGCTATGGGTTGATGATATTTGGGAAAGTGATAGTAGTGATTCGAGGTAAAGGAACTAGAACCATTTGGAGAAATAGGTTGTTAAACATAGTAGTCATACAAGTTTGGTTTGCAATAAGGGTATTGCTAGTTTGTTAATAACATTAGGTAAAGAAAGGTCTTTGGGCTCTAAAAATGGCAAAAAATCCTCTAGCATTGGAAGGAAAATGTGCAAAAATTGCTATGTGTTAGCGCATATATAAATTATTTTTGTACTGCATTGACAGGGATGCATCAATGCATCTGGCTATGACGATAGGGATGCATTGATGCAACTATGTACAACAATTTTCCAGAAGAGTTTCACGATGAAATTAGAGTTCAAAGAAAGCCAAAAAAAAGCCTAGAATGATTACAAGTCTTGGAAGAGGGCATGAGATTGCTTTTAAAAAGGAGATTTTGGAGAAAATAAAGTATGCCAAGGGTTGCAAAACTAGATTTTTATTATGTAAAATGAAGAAATTGAAGGAAAAATAACTTAAGGGATAGGAAGTTTAACAGAATCAGACCAAAAAGTATGCAAGTGAGTGCTCCCCATAGAAGGCTCATGCCATTAATACCCTTGTGTGCCCTCATACCTAAGAGTCCATAGGCATCAAGGATGATTAATGATCATGGATCATTAAAAATTGAATCCACACGAGAAATCATCAAAGGATTAGGACATACCAAAAGAGACACATTAACTAACCATGATAGTAGGTAGTGAGGTGGTGGATGACAAGAGATGAATGATGGAAGAGAAAGAGAGAGAGAATGGGAATGCAGTCTCGCATCTTAGTCACATGAAGTTCTTATGGAACATGTGGCTAATGTGACTTGATATTATCCCATCCTTAGTTAGAACCAAGTCCATTCACTTCTAGTGACTTCGCATTGGCACATTTAGACCATTCAACCCTCCAGATTCATGACCATCCCCAAATATCAACCACCATTCCAAATAGAGAAGAAAAGAGAAGTAGGAAGTTATGAAGGGCCCTAGTTAGAGGGATGCCTTTAGGCATGGGTACCATGTCTTTCTAGCCCCGTAACTAGTGCTTATAGCCCATTATTATTGTATCTAATGGGTGCACTTTGAATTTCCATGTTATGTTTTTTTTTCTTTTTTGTCATGGGAACCACACTATGCAAAGACATTCTTCCTATTAGTGGTCAACAGTAGGAATGATGAAAGATCAATGAGAATACCCATAAAACTCAAGAAGGTAGTTAGGTATACAAGGTGACAAGTCCCCTTGAAGCCACACTCTTGTCTATTTAACTCGATTCATTCTAAGTTTATTAAGTATCAAGGTCACTAATTCTTTTATAAGTTGTAGTTGAGAAATGACCTCATGCTTTCAAGATGAAAAAACTTCATGGAGCTAAGTGGAATGGGTGGATGATGTGAGCTCATTGCCTAATACCATAAGAACATCAATGTTCCATTAATCAATGTCATAATCCAAAAATGAAATCCAATTATTGAACAATTAATCCAAACATGAAGTATAGTGCAATTGAACTTCTAGTAATTAGTAGTTGTATTAGGCACCGAAGTCCTGATAAGCAATAAATAGAAAAGATATGTAAGAAAATTAAACAAAGAAAAATATATAAAATAAGTTGCAAAATACTCAAGAAAATAAAAAATGTATAAAGAATGGTGTAAGATAAAAAAAAGTTTAAAAAAACTGAGTCATCAAAACATCTTTGCATGGATGGTCATCTCCTCCATGACTAAGTTGAAAGAGGGAGATCCAAAAGATAGAACATGCTTAGTCATCAATTGAGGTGTTTCTGCCACTGGTTACCCTTGATTCCAGGAAAGGTTTAACTTGTTGGATGTTGACCAACAACCATTTATTCGGGCTAGAAAGATGGTAAATAATCATGGCCCTAGATGGAAAGGTGGTATGAATAATATAAGGTTCCTCCCATAGCATTTGAAAATTTGTGTGTTAAGGTACATGCATGGCGTTTGGATAAAGAATCTTATCTCCTAGTTGGAATTTAACTTTTCTTATTTTTAAGTCATGGCATTGTTTAGTATGTGTCTTATGCACTTCTTTCAAGGACAGGAATACTAATCAGTTTTCTTCTAGCATGTTTAAGTTCATTAATTTTTCTCTTTGGGATAGACTCAAATTGAGGTCAAGTTTAGAAGCCATTGAAAGTGTACAAAGCTCTATTTGGATAGGAAGAGTTGAAAGTTTCCCATACACTAACTCATAAGGGAAATAACTGATAAGAAGTTTCCATGTTAACTGATAATCCCAAAGAACATCATTGAGTTTTTTGCTCCAATCTTTCCTATATTTACTAAATGTATGGGTTAGTATTCTAGTTATTTCCCTATTTATAACTTCTACTTGATCATTAACTTGGGGGTGGTATGGAGTTGTGAGTTTGTGTTCTACCTCAAAGCACTGCATGAGTTTCTAAAAAGTTGCACCTATAAAATATGTTCCATTATCAAAAATTAGTGCCCTTGGCATACCAAACCTCTTTACCATATTTTGTCGTATAAATTGTGTTATTGTAGAGGATGAACAACTAGTGATGATGGTAGCTTTAGCCCATTTCGTGTAGTAGTCAATCACAACAATGATGTACACCTTTCCATTGGACATGGAATTGATGAAACCCATGAAATCAACACCCCAAAGATCAAAATGCTCTAGTGGCTGAATCCACTATTGGGGCCCTTCCATCCATGCAATCATCCCTCCATCTCTTTAACATCTATCACACAAAGGAAAGAACTAATGGGAATCCCTGAATATTATTGGCCAATAATATCCTGCCATGAGGAATTTAATGATCATCCTTCTTCTAGCATATTGGCCCCCACAAGGACCTTCATGAGCATTTTGGAGGACCTAGAGTTTATTAGCATCATGTACACATCATTGAACCAAGGCATTAGCACAACTCTTGTAGAGGTTTCTGTTGACCTTTTGGTATGTCAAAATATCAAGAAAAATGGAGTACAATAATGTTTGTGTGATTGTTGTGATTGTAAGACAAAGTGCATTGGAGACACAATAAGAAGATGAGATGACACGTACAAAGAAATGTTAAAATGAAGATTTCAGGAGACCAAGATGAAGCCTACATTGATGACAAGGAATGAACTGGTTTAGACAAAAGGAGAGCTCAAAGAAGAAGGACATCTACAAGGTCTCTAGTGAATATGCAAGAATTCAAAGATCTTGGACAAGGAACAAAGACTTCAAAGCTCATCTTAGAGGTCAAAAGGAAGACTTAGCATTGAAGGATTGTTTTATAGTTAAGACATCTTGCAGAAATAGAAGAAGTCAACTATTGATGAAGTGTCAAAAGTCAATGCATTCCCATCGATGCAGCTACCCCGCGTCGACGGGGCCCCGTATACGCAGCCACCCTTCCCGGATCTATAAATATGAGGGCCTTCCGCCTAATTTAGGCATCTTTTTAAGTAGTTGTAGTGAAGCTCTTGCAGTTTGCTCCTGCAAGAGATAGAATATTTTCCCAAGTGCATGCCCGCAGTGTGATGCTTGTAATTGTACGGAACCT
>MNCI01031758.1:62356-77425 GCA_015680685.1 Gnetum montanum
ATGTCACTATGATCTATGTGCACAAAAACTTGATATTCAAGCACATAGTGCCTAAATTTTTCTAAGGCATACATCACTACCATTAGCTCCTTTTCAATGGTGGTGTAGTTCAATTGTGCATCCACAATGCTTCAACTTGTAAAATGGATGTAGTATGGACATTTTTGATCATCCAATTATGTAAGCACAGCCCCCAAAGCATAATTGGATGCATCAATCATGATGTAGAATGACCTGAACCATTAAAGTGCCCATAGAATTAGAGTCTCCATGATCGTTGATTTTAACTATTGAAATGCACTCTTGCATTCTCTAGTCCAAGTGAAAGGTGCATCCTTCTTTGTCAGCTCCATAAATAATTTAGCAATTTTTAAGAAGTTCTCGATGAAGCACCTATAATAAGTAGTGTGGCCAAGGAATGACCTTACATTTTTTATTATTTCTAGTTTTTTGGTGATTCCTTGGATGAATTGTACTTTTTTTGGATCCACTTCAATTCCTTTGCTAGAAATTCTATGCCCCAAGATAATACCTTCTTATACCATCAAGTGGCTCTTTTACCAATTGAGCTTCAAGTTGGTCTTCATACATCTTTGAAGTACTTCCTCAAGACGGTCCAAGGCTTGCTCAAATGTGGCCTCATAGGTAGAGAAGTCATCCATGAACACTTCTACCTTACTATCAATTTTTTGTTAAAAGATGTTGAGGACTGATGAGACGCGATTCGCATAGGCCACAATATCGCGTCTGCCACGATATCGCATCCTCCCTACGATATCATGTACGTGATATCGTAGTCTATCACCATATCTATAAATAAGACATGGCTCTCCCTTGTTTGGCATAGATAGAATAGAAGTAGCGAAGCTCTGGCAGTTTGACCACTCCAGAGATAGATTATTTTTCCCGTGTCTGCCCGCAGTGTGGTGAATGTGATTGTACGGTGTCTTATTCAAGTGTAACGTACTTGGACACGCACATGATCAGCAATAAAGATAGAGATTACTTCATCATTGTAGTAGTCACTTTGTTATTTATTTATTTTTTTATTTAATGTTATTTACTGCTCTCTCTCTCACCCTTAAACTCCTAGAATGCGGTATGAGTACGACTTGATTACGAGCATCTAAGGATGTGTACGATTAGTTAAGGAATCGGTTACTCATCACAATGCGGAACGAGTACGACTTGATTTCGAGCATTTAAGTGTGACTACTTGGTAGCCCAGTGGCGTACCTAGGATCTGCGCTTGGTAATCCCGGTGGTAGTCGTGCACGAGGTCCAAGATGTGTACGGTTGATCAAGGAATCGATTTCTCATTGCACTTAGGCTAGATTAGATTCTCTTACCCTTCTCCTCCTAGCTTAGCTTAGTTAATATTATTTTCCATTACCTTCAGGAGTAGCATAGATTAGGAACACATCATACACCTCATCTGGACTAAACCAGACATGACAAGTACAATACTAGTCCAGGTTGGAAGATAGCAAACTGCGACCTAAGGATAACTGTCTAGGTGCCACAACTAGTCCGTATGCGGAGTTCGACCAGATCGTGCATGCTACACTCATTTCGTATGGTTGAGTGTAGGGGTACCTCGCCACTCATCAAGGACCAACCATTGGAATGTAGCAAGGGCATTACACAGGCCAAAGGGCATCTTTCTATATGCAATAGTTCCCTAAGGACTTGTGAATGTTATTTTGGCCTAGTCCTCCAGTGCTATCTAGATTTGGTTATAGCCACTATAACCATCCAGGAAGTTGTAATAGCAATGCCCTGCTATGTCCAACACTTGGTCAAATAATGGTAACGAAAAGTGATCTTTATAAGTTTCTATGTTCAACAATTAAAAGTCTATGCAAATCTCCATCTTCCTCCTTTCTTTGGAATAATAATGAGTGAACTAACCCATTCACTATTCAAAATTAGGTAGATGAACCTAGCCTTGAGGAGTTGTTCAATCTCCTCTTTGACAACCTACTTTAATTTGGGGTTCAACCTGTGCCATTTTGGCTAGATGGAGGAGCATGTATAGATATAGTGTTGGCATATACGTGGATTGATTCCTATAAGCTCATGATATAACCAAGCAAAAGTTGTTGGTCATTTTTTCACCACCTTTAACAATGTTTGTTTTTATACAAGAGCAAGTATAGCATTGATGATCACCAATTGTTATTATTGAGAAAAGCATATTCCATGCTTACTAGTAAAGCCTTTAGTGCAAGAGGCTCTTGCTTGACGTTATCAAGGATCTTCAACTCTCCCCAATCTATTTTGCTTTAGGTGTTGGAGAGAGTTGACAATGGAGTTCCTCCATTTTATCCATGCTTTCAATATAAGTGCTAGTGAGGCTCTCAAAGGGTTCCATGCATATGGTGGATTCAATCTGATCATCTGTTATCAGCCACTTGGGATCTTCTTAATTTATTGTTGCTACATATAGGTACATTTTAATAATTGCTATTTCAACACACTAGTTTCATGCTTGGAATGATGTATCTTTGATGGTCCACAATTTCTACACGCAGTGGCACCCTGTGTCACTGTATGCAATGAATGGAACTCTCTTCTTATCAACTTTATCAAATTCATTTTTCTTGGAACTTGCCAAGGAAAGGTCTTAGATCTCCATCCTAGCATCTATTGTACTTAGCCATGTCCTTTCCATGATTATAGAAAATTTCCATTTGCAATTTTTCATATGAATCATGAGAAAATCAGTAGGATAGAACCACTCACAAATGCTAGTCACAATGTCCTCCACTAGCCCTAGAGGGACAATGATGGACTGATTTGCTAACTCCAATTTGATGTTGTTCTTTTTCAAAGGAGGTAGATTCCAAGCCTCATACATTTCTTGGAAAATCAAGTTGACTCCAGAACCTAAATCCAAGAGAGAATTGCATGGTTTATTTTCTAAAATCTGTAAGTAGATGAGTGATGAGTGACTACGTACCCCTACATCCAATAGTACGAATCACTAAGGTGTTTACACGTGATCCAGTCAAATTCTGTGAACCTATAATTCTCTAGTGCACTAGTTCCTTTAGGAAGTGAAATGGAAGTTAAGAATGTTTGTTGTCTTCCCAACTACACTTGTGAAGCTCAAGGGTATGGTTTAAGTGTAATTGAGGTACATGATTTTTATCATTTTATGTTTTATAAATTTGATCACCTACAACAAGAATAAAAGATAAAGTAATTTAAGATCGAATTCATCTACTGCCTAGCTAGCCTAATACAAGTACCCATCCCACTTCCTTGGACACACCTGAACACATATAGCACTACTGGGCTACTAAACGTTAAGCGTTGCTAGGTTACCAAGCACTGTATCTATGCTCGAAGTTTTCATGCTTGTGTTCATTAACAACCATAAATCAACTGCTTAATTAAAATGCATTAAAGTAAAGTGCATTAAAGGAAACATTAATTTATTCCTAGTGCTACAAGGATTTTTAAAATAGTTCATTTTTATTCCCATCACACTACTGAGCTCAGGTACATCAATATTTGAATAAAGATCTATACACACTTAGACTCCTACTATAGGCACTAAAAAAAGATTCTAACTTTGGAGAAAACAAACTGCAAATACTTTGCTACTCTAATTAAAAACTAATATGAAAATTGACTAGAAATCGTAAGCCCAAGTGCTATATTTATAGGTTTTCATATACCCCATGACATCAAATATCCGACATTGCATCTGGGCTTCGACATTGGATACCCAATGTCAAGGCTCCAACGTTAGGTACCCAACATTGGAGCACACGAAAAAATATCATTCATTGTACCCCCATGATTGAATGAAAACTTGTCCTCGAGTGAAGAAGAGGAGGAACAAGTTCCTTACAAAATATTGGGAAGGTATGGGATTATTGACTGACACACAAACTAACTAAGATGGAACAAATAGACTCTAAGTGCCCAAGTGTACAGAGTTACAATCTTTACAAAATTGGGTGTTCATGATTAGAGAAGTGAACACCCTAGATAAAACTGACATCCAATGCCTCTTGGAAACTAAAGAGTGAAAGAGAAGATCCAATGATCATGAATAGTCCGCATCATGTCCCTTTCCTCCAATAGCTCTGATTGGATTATAGTGATATTGTCCAAAAGGTCAAAGACATCCAGAAGCAGTTGCCTAGTTTCCACTAGTTGGTCCAATAGTTCCTCATATCATGCTACACTTATTCTACTACTTATGATCCCTACAAATGTTTGTACATCTTTGAGTGCAGTGATGTCTGGTGCAAATGCCATAGGTTCGTTGAGCATTTTGGCAGTCTTGTCAGTGACCACTTCTGCTACTATTTCTTACCTCTAGTGTTGCATCACCAAAACTATTGCCTTCTCATCCTCCACCAAGTGCACCAAGAACGTCACAATGTTCTCAGTGGTTTCTAGGAGTGTCTGTTATTCTACAAGAGATATTGTGACCTCTTTGGTGCTTGAATTTGACCTCATGAGTAGTTACGTTCTTTGGGCTAAGAAAATAGATTCACCCTCATCCATCAAACTAATTGTTCGGGCCACCTCATTAAGGTGACTCGTGGATGGTTTGTAGATGGATGGGTCCCCACCAATCATGCCTACTCATTACTTTTATTTACTCAAGAGCCATTCTTTGTATTCTTGCAACCATTGGACAGTTGCAACGATGTCTAGCATAGTTGTTTGAGTGGTAGGTGAAGGTGGTGATGGTTGCTCCTCTTCATGGATAGTTGTGGTAGGCATTTTATCATTCATCATTTCTACCCAGTTGGTAGTTGGAATAGTTTTGATAATATCATTAGTATAATGGACTATCCCTCTCTTTCAACAAAGTTTCCTAATGAGGCATGGAAAGGGGAGTGCCTTCCTTCCTTATTCATTTTCTTTAAACTACTTTTCCATCTGTAGATAGATTAGCAATGGAAGGTTAATCAAGAATCTCACACTCAAAGTAGTGCATGCTTGAGCAGAGAAGGTAGTGATTTTGCTTGGCCTCACCATGGGATTGAGGTGATAGGCTACAATATTATAATGGATCCTCTCTTCTAGTGTGAGCATGTCAAATTGCTTATAGTCGACACCATAACATGACTACACCCATTTTTTCTTTATGCTCATATCTGCCTACATTGGAATTTTAGTATGATTTGCCCCTATTTTGGGAAACCCAAGCACTACAGTAATGGCCTATGCTAAGTAGGACACTGAAATGTCCTTGATTTTTACCATTGCTCCAAGTTTCCTGTTATTCTAGAATAGCAATGTCTCTCCCATGTAGCACTTCTCGGTGGAAGTGATGATTGGCCACATGGGAGAGGCCTTCAACTGGTCTTATACTTCTTTTGGTGCATGCTCTAGGAAAGGGCCAAAATTTAACTCTTGGAGCACCAATTTTTGGAGCTCCCTTAATTTAATTTGATTTAGGCAAGCCTATGTTAAGGTCACCTCAAGATTTTCTAGTTGCACTGGTGCATCATCCCTATGGAAGTGTTCTATTGCTACTGCTACTATTTCTAGAATCTATTTGATAGATTCCACTTCTGCCTCTTCCCTAAGAGGACTTGTGGCATGGATTGCAAGTGGTTCTTCTTGGTGTGATTCTTGGACATTTCTTATTTGGTTAGGACCATCCTACTTTCTGTGTGTGCTTTCCTTTTGGTGCCATGTATAGTCACAACACATTTATGGATTAGTAGATGTAATGTGTAACTTTAAAGTTTTGAGTACATCTCCCATTAATTAGTTAGTTACACTTTGGCTAAGGTTTGAGCATGGAAGATTAATTATTTTATTATTATTTTATTAATTATTTATTATAAGTGTTAACAAAGCTTGTTGAAAAGGTTTAACTCTTGTAATTCAGTATTCAATAGGTGATTTTTTAGTTAAACTTTGTGGGAGTTACAAAAAATTATGAAAAATTGTCTATCAAAAATGGTACATTTGTGACCCCCATAATGAAGAGCTTACCTCCAATAGCTACAAGGTCAAAGAATAGAGTGATTTGGATAAACTATTTATATGTTATGGGCTTTGGAAGATTCTAGGCTTTGAAAATTTGAAAAACACATTTCACATTTGTGAGAAAATTTAAAATTTTCTAAGTGGGATCATGCCTATTTATACTATTTTTGTCTTATGTTAACAGGGCCCCATATACAGGCCCATTGGCAAAAAATTTCAAACATAAATATCTTGAAAACTATAATAAATTTTTCAATGAAATTGGGGTCTATGGAATCCCAGAAAAACCAAGAATATGATAAAATCATTGAATAGGTTCTTTGAAAGCTCAAAAATTGAAAAATTTGATGAATAATGTATTTAATAAACAAAATTTATAAAGGAACACATGGTGTGATGCAGAAGATGGATGTACAAAAGATTCAGTTTGCAAAAATGTCGAAGGATAAGATGCTTAACGAACCTAACCAAGAGATATGCAAGTGGATCCTCCCTATAATAGGCTCATGCCTTTTTTTGCCCTTCCATAACCTCAACCTAAGAAGTATGTGGGACCCATAGGTGACTAATGGTCAATGAAAGTTAAGAACCAAAACCTAGAAGATTCTACCTAAGAATTCAAATACATCAGATTAAGACATAGAATTAAGAACATGGACACCAACAGTGAAGTGAATTATGGTTAGCATAGATGGATGATAGAGAAGGTGGAATGAAATTCCAAGTAAGGTCATAAGAAGTTCCTTGTGGAGTTTATGTTTAAAATGACTGAAGAAGATCAATCCTTAGTCCAAACCAAAACCAACCTCTTTTAGTGACTTTTCATCACCACTCCAAGACCGATCCACATCCTCAAGACACAAGAGTGCTCCCATAAAACAACCACCATTCCATAAAGAGAAGAAAATAGAAGTAGTAAGTGAGATAGGGCCTTAGTTAGAGGGGACTTTCAAGCATGGGTGCATGTCTTTCTAGTTCCACAACTAATGCTTGTAGCTTATTTATTTATCTAAGGGGTATTCTTTGAATTTCCATCATGTTTTTTTTCTTTTGTTTGTTTTGTTTTCTTTCTCTCTCTTTTTTTTTGGATTTTTGGATGGAAACCACACCATGTAAAGACTTTATTTGACTTCCTATTAGTGGTTGGAATGGAATGGTAAGAAGTCTATGAAAAACACTCAAGCACTCAAGTAAGTAGAAGAGTACAAAGAGTACTGAGTCCCCTTGAAGTCACACCTTGTTCAAATTTTCAAATATTTCCCAATTCTAGAAACTACTAAGGTCACAAATTTATTAAAAGTTTCTTTAATGAAAGGGACCTCAAACTTCTAGAACAAGAAAAACCATAGAGTTTGTGGATGGGTGGATGATGTGGATTCATTGCCTATTCCATGAAGAAGAAACCATGACTAAGTCATGGATACAAAAATTCAAAAATAGAAACTAGACATTGGTAAACCAGAAACATAAAGCTCAAACCACTATTAGTAATAGCTACAACACCACTGTGTCTTGTTGGAAATAAAGCACTTTATTAGTAAAAATTTGAAAATCACACTCAAACAGAACAAAGTAAAATGCATAAGAAAGTGTAAAATATCAAATAAATATTTAAACGTACTAAAAATGATGTAAAACAAAAAATGGTGTAAAAACAATAAAATTTTAAAAATCAAAAATTTGTAAAATAAACAAATTGCAAAATCAAAAATGTAAAAAATAAAAAATAGAAAAATTGATGAGGCATATAGATGATTAGCATGGATGGCCATCTCCTACACAATTGAGTTGGAAGGAGGAGAGCCAAAAAATTGAACATGGTTTTTCATTTGTTGAGGTATTTGTTGCATTGGCTTGCTTTGGCTCATGGAAAAGCTTCACTTATCATATTTTGACCAACTACTTTTTAGTTAGGCTCTTGGGTTTATATATGATTATGACCCCAAAAGAAAAGGTTTTTTCAATTATGTAAGGTCCTTTCTACAATGTTTGGAATTTTGTTTTCTAAGGTACATGTGTGGGATTCTAGTAAAGAACCTTATCTCCTAGTTGAAATTTCACTTTCCATATTCTTCAATCATGTAGTTGTTTATTGAATTCCTTGTGCACTTCATTCAAAGATAGGGGCACCAATTAGCTTTCTTCTAGCACATTGAGGTTAATTAGTCTTTCTTTTTGTGCTAGGCTTAGGTCAAGATTCAGTTCATAGGCTATTGAGAGTGTACAAAGCTTAGATTGAACTAGAAGTATTGGAAGTTTTTTGTACACCCAAAGAGCATCGTTCAGTTTTGTGCTCCAGTCTCTCATATATTTGCTTATGGTCCTTGTTAAGATCTTTGTGATCTCTCGATTTGTTGTCTCTACTTGATCATTGGCTTGGGGATGATAGGATGTTAATGATTTATGTTTAACCCCTAAGGGTTGCATTAACTTTACAAAAGTGGCACCTAGAAAATGAGTTCCATTGTTAGAAATCAATGCATGTGGCCTCCTAAACCTATTTACAATATGTTGTTGTGCAAATTGTGTAATAGTGGATGAGGTACAATCAATGACGATTGCTACTTCTACCCATTTGGTGCAGTAGTCAACTACTGTGATGATATATGCCTGTTTGATGAACATGGGCATGATGGAACCCATGAAGTCTATGCTCCACATGTTAAAGGATTCCAATGGTTGAATCCACTATTGAGGATCCTCCATTCAAGTAGTTATCTCACCATCTCTTTGACAACAAACTACTAGGCATCCTTGAAGATTGTAGGCCAATAGTATCCTACCATCAGGATTTTTATGGCCGTGCACCTCCCTGCATAGTGGCCTCTACAAGGGCCTTCGTGAGCATCATGGAGAATGCATAGTTGATCTGCATTAGGGACACACCAACGAACTAAGCCATCGACGCATACCTTGTAAAGGTGTATATTGATTTCTTTGAGGTATTTTACTTGATGAAGAAATTGTTGTGTCTTCTTAAAGTTTATATCTTGTAGCATCTCTTGAGTGAGAAGGTAAGTGAGGATGCCATCATACCATTTTGGTTTAGTGGGCACTTGGTCATTTGTTGCTCTTATAAAGAGGCGTTCATCTAGAAACTAATTAGAGAGTAGGTTCTCCTCCTCTTTTTTATCCTATCTTAATCAAGAGAGTTGTCAATGACCACATTCTTAGTTCCTTTTCGATCTACCATTGTGAGATTGAATTCTTGCAAGATCATGAGCCATCATATGATATGGAGGCTCACCATCAGCTTGTTCATTAGGAAGTAGATGGCACTGTGGTTTGTGTGCACAAATTCTTTATAACCAAGCACATAGTTCCTAAACTTTTCAAGAGCATATACCACTGCCATTAATTCTTTCTCAATTGTGGTGTAATTTAATTGTGCATCGACAATGCTTTGGCTCATACAAGAGATGTATTATGGATGTTTCTTATTGTCCAACTATGTAATCATAACTTCCAAGGCATAATTAGATGCATTTTTCATTATTTGGAATGGTCTAGACTAGTTTGGTGCTCATAGAATTGAAGTTTCTACAAGCTTTTCCTTTAGTAGTTGGAATGCATCTTCACACTCTTTGGTCCAAATTAATGGAGCATCTTTCTTTGTAAGCTTGACCAATAGCTTTGTAATCTTAGAGAAATTCTCTATGAATCACCAGTAGTAGTTAGTATGTCCATGGAATGATCAAACATCTTTAATGTCTCTAGTTGGTGTGTGATTCCTTAGATGACCCTTATTTTTTCTGGGTCTACCTCAATCCCTTCTTGTGAAATTTGGTGCCCCAATACTATGCCTTCCTAGACCATTAAATGTCTTTTCTACCAATTAAGCCTAAGGTTTATTTCAATACATCTTTTTAGTACTTGCTCAAGTTGGTCCAGGGCTTGCTCAAATGTAGTCCCATGGGTAGATAAGTCATCCATGAATACTTCTACCCCACTACCAATTTTTTGTTGGAAAATACTAAGGACCAAGCATTGAAATGTTGCAGGGGCATTGCAAAAACCAAATGACATCTTGCAATATGTAAATGTCCCTAGGAACCCGTAAATGTTGTCTTGGCTTGATCTTTTGATGTAATTTGGATTTGGTTATAGCCATTATAACCATCCAAAAAGCTATAATAGTGATGCTCGAAGATAGTGTCCAACACTTGATCCATAAGTGGCAATGGGAAATGATCTTTAAATGTTACCATATTTAATAGCCTAAAGTCGATGTAGACCTGTCACTTGTCATCTTTCTTTGGAAAAATTATGAGTGGACTAATCGACTCACTATCTATGATGGCATAGATGAACCCCACCCTGAGGAGTTGTTGTATTTTCTTCTTGATGATCTATTTCAATTTGGAGTTTAGCTACCTCTACAGATGTCTTCTTGGCTTCATGGCTAGGTCAGTGTAGATACGATATTAGCATATCCTTGGATCGATTCCTGTTAGCTTGGGATATGACCAAGCAAAAGCTATTGGCCATTTGTTAACCACCTTTAATAGCTTTTCTTTTTATTTAGAAGCAAGTTTGGCATTAATTATGACTAACTTGCCATTGTTTAAAAATGCATACTCCATGCTAATCAATAGAGTTTTTAACTCTAAGGGTTCTTGCTTGATATTATCAGGGATTTACAACTCTCCACAACAAGTATCATCATCTTTATCATCAGAGAGTTGGTGATGAGCTTGCTCAAGTTCCTCCATGCTTTCAACACAGGTGCATGTCAGGCACTCAGTAAGTTCCATGCATAATGTGCTACTATTAGAGTTAGTTGTCAACTACTAGGTTCCCTCTTATTTTGTGGCTACTGTGATGCTAATGTTAATGCTAGTATCATCTAGTGTCACTTGGGTGATAGATGTAACTTTAACCTTCAAAAAGCTATCAAAGTCACTAAAATTGATGCTCATTGCACTAGGGATGATGTGGGCTAGTCATGAGGGGCCTAATAGAGGCAAAACTATAGCTAGGACATGAGTTTTTAATGTTGGGAATGTAGGTGATGTTGATAGGTGGATGAAACTTATCATTTTAGACCTTCAAACATTTCTAGAACTACTAAATTGATGTTATCCTCCAGGGCATGGATAAGGCCAAATGCCAGAAGCTTATAGAGTCCAAAAATGCTATTAGGAATGATGATTTGGAGCATATTTTGATGGCCCAAGTGGATGTGAAAATGTCAAATCCACACTTGTCTTAGTTACTAGATCTTTAAAAAAGTGGGTACAATAAGGACCTATCAGAAAGGCCCTAAACATTCTATAATAAAACTAACATTGAGATATGGGGTAGGAGGACCCCATCCTTAATTTTTCAAGCTTAATATTTATCTCACAATCAATGTTACTAATGGATGAAAAAGCATTGTCTAATAACAAAACATTTAGAACAACAGGCAAAGTATAGAAAGAATGAGATACCTTAGGAGTTTATGGATTAAAATCAATACTACAATCCTCCTGGGACTCATTTAGTAAGATGAGCACTATGTCTCTGGGTGATGATCCTTTATTAAGCAAAATGCAAATGCTTCGATGGATGTTAAATATTACTATAGGAGATAAACTACATAATACAAACATTATATGAAGACTTGGAGTGGCTTCTATTTCAGATAAGCTACTAGAATGGTGGCTTAGATGGTTTGGACATGTGCAAAGAAGATCAAACAATGAACACATAAAAAAAGTTACTATATCACTATTCCCAAAAAGCCATCAAAATGAAGACTAAAGAAGACATGGGAAAAATGATCATAGATGATTTGTAGAAACTGTAGATAAAAAATGATCTATCTCTTCATATAGGAAAATGATGAAAAAGAACCCATGTAGTTGACCCCATTTTGTTGGGACAAGACTACAACGATGATGATGATGGTTAAGAAGTCCACTTACATCAACACTTTCATTGCTAATGTTTACTAATTTTTTTTCTAAATAGGAATTTTTTAAAGATATCAAGATTTTATTTACATCTTCAAATTTAATAGGATTAGTAAAAGTTTGAGAACTTGTTGAAGAAGACTTCATTTGTGCTTGCTTAAAATTACCATTATTTGCCTTTTTTTGAAAATTGTTATTTCTTTTCCTCATGAACAACCCTTTTATTGATAATATAATGGAGTCTAATAACATAGCCTTCATAACAACAATGGTTGTAACATCCTCGCAAATTATAGTATGTAATTTTTTGAGAAAAACGTTAATTACCACCATTGAGTTTTATTTTTGTCTTCCTCTGTCATAAAAAAATCTCTACAAAATAATGTATGTGCTGCACATCATCTAGTAACATTTTTTAATTTTGTTTAAGGATTGTGTCAATGCTTCCAACGATCTTGCTTTCAACATTTTAAAAAATAAGATGAATATTTTCTAATTCAATCCAACAAGAAATTTTAGAATAATCAAGAGAATAGGGATCAAAATCCACTTTTCATTCCCAAGCAATAAAAGTATTCCATTGATCCATAAAACCTTTGAGATTTAAGGATTTTTTAAACATTTTAGAATTGGCCAGTTTGACAAGCAAAAAAATCCAAAAAATAGCAGACATGTAAACCATTAATTTCGTAGCATTTACGAATAGCTTGAATTACTGGTGTAAAACCCTTATTTAGGTGAATAAATCTAATAATCTACAAAAATATATATCGAGAAGTGATTTATTTTAATAAAGATTGATAAATCATTAGGCAAAACAAACTCAAAAGCTTTTAAATCCTTCATTATCTCTTCAATCCAAGAGACATTAGTATTCTTCATCTTCAAATCATTCCACATCAAGAAAAAAAATTCCTACCACAATAACTTCACAAGAAACCTGTGAGATTACCAAAACTTTAAATATTTTGCTTGGAGAAACCAATGAAAGGTTAAAAATAAGTAAAAATGTTAAATAGTTTAGTTATAGTTTGCATGGTAAGATAAATAGTTGATGGGTAATACTTCCCTTCAAATTCACATCCTATCCAAAGGGAAGGTTTTTTTTTTTTAAGATTGATTATAGTGATGAAAACCTAAATAGAAATTTCAAAAATTTTTGGGCCATTCCTTTTATGTTTTACTAGAGTTTGACCTCTTTTTGATGCTTATCTATACTTGCACTTTAAATTTTTTCTCTATAATACATTTTTTGGGAGGTCCAGCACCTCCACCTCCCTTATTCCACTATTGTTTCATCATCATGATCATCTAGGTGCCTTTATTCAATTTATGATGTTAAGGTAAGGTATGAATTTGATGTGTACCAATGCCTACTAGTCATTTATCCTAAAACTTGCTAGGCACATTCTTAACCTACAAACCAAGAGCCCTTTTAACACTTCTTGCTTAGAAAACTAATCAATCTTTGTTGGGACCAATACAAATACTTCAAAATTGATACAATTTTTCTTACTAAAAGTAAATTGTTATAAAACTCTAATTTATCTTTCTTGGTAGTAATACAAATAGAGTAGAAATGATTTAGTTGCTTCATACATCAAAACATAATATTACATACATCATGAGATATATATAAAACTTAGTAGGCTATAAATACAATATATGTAGACTACATAGACTAGCAAACCTATGTAAATGATAATCAAATGGAAATGCCTAGATATATTAACTATACTAGGTAATGATATATCATAGTTTCAGCCATTTCTAAAAATGTGAGACTTTAATTTTTACCATTACTTTCCTATGGAAAATGCATTAAAATGGATAAACATCCATCAAATTCACACACAACTCTTAAAGTATCTATAGGATTTGATGATAAAATACCACGGCTAGTTTCTACCTGATAATGTAGTTCTTGAATGCATATTTTGTTGTGCCTCTAGGTGGCACATGCCTCACAATATTCTTTGGAATCAAACTTATGACTTGACTACAAGCCACATGCTCTAACTAATTGGGGTCAGGGAGAAGCAGGAAGTGAGAAAGGGCCTTAGTTAGAGGGACCATTCAGGCATGGGTAACATGTCTTTCCAGTGCCATAACTAGCGCTTGTAGCCCATATTGCTTTATTATGTCTAAGGGGTGTGCTTTGAATTCTCACACCCTTTTTTTATGTTTATGCATGAGAACCACACCATGCAAAGACTTATTTTTATTCACTCAGCTTCCTGATATTTGAACAATGTCAAAATGGCAGAAAACCCAAGAAAAAGCATCCAAGCACCAAAGAGAATGGCTAGCACTAATGCATCGAATCCCCTTGAAGTCACACCCATTTCATCCTTTGAGTCTTTTCTTGGTTTGAAAAATACCCAGCCACCAATTCATTAACAAGTTTACTTAGAAAAAGGGGACTATATTGTTCCAAGCCAAATGAGACCATAGAGTTGTATGGATGAGTTGACGGCATGGACTCATTACTTGTTTTACCAAAATAACCATACCTTAATATCAACATCATAATTCAAAGGAAAAAACAAAACAATAGCAATCAATATGATATAATTCAATCCACCATCATGAGCGCTTATTGGATGACGAATAAAAGTAAATGAAGTAATCAAACAAATAAGAAAAATAAGAAAAGTTGGAAAAATGTGTAAAACAAAAATGTGTGAAACAAAAACGTGTAAAACAAAAATGTGTACAACAAAAATTCAAAAATAACTAAGGGCCTAGAATGGTTAGCATAGGTAGCCATCTCCCCCATGACTAAGTTGAAAGGAGGAGATCCAAAATAGTGAGCAAGGTTGTCCACTAACAGAGGTAGTAAGTGTACTGGTTGTCCTAAGCTCATGAAAAAGTTTGGTTTGTTACACGTTGACCAACAGTTTCTTGTCTGGGCTCTTAGGTTTGTATATTGTCATGGCCCCTAAAGGAAAAGTTGTGTAAATAATATAAGGTCCTTCCCACAGTGTTTGAAATTTAGTACGTTGTGGCACATGTGTGGGATTCCAGTAGAGAACCTTATCTCCTAGCTGATATTTAACTTTCCTAATCCTTAGGCCATGATGTTGCTTATTGAATGCCTTGTGCAATTCGTTAGATGATAGGCCAGCTAGTTGATTTTCATCTAGCAAATTAAGCGTTACTAACCATTGTTTTTGTGCTAGGTCAAGGTCAAGGTTGAGGT
>MNCI01031764.1:0-14573 GCA_015680685.1 Gnetum montanum
CAACATAACAAAGATTGAATAATCTCCACTTTTTGATTTGTAATTCATCCAATTAAATTTATTAGCACACTCTCCCATGGTAATTAAGGGATAGGCAATGATAACTAATGATCATCACTTACCTTTTTACTTTTGAATTTTTGACATGTCAAGATTTCCTTCACAAATTTAGAGAATTGAGTAGATATTTTTGGCCAAAAGCAGCTTCTTCCAACATGCTCCAAGGTATTATCTCTTTTCATGTGGCATGCTTATGAGTCATAGTTTTGTTGGCTACATCAATGAGGCCTCGTCAACATGGTCTCCTTGACAAGGCCTCATCAACACATCATATCATGCATAGACAAGGCCCTGTTAACACAATGTTTTCTTTTTGGCTATAAATACACATCCACCAGCCACATTTATGACAACAAGATTTTAGTAGTATCAAATCTCTTGTAGTTTGTTCATTCGAGAGTTAGAATATTTCTCCCGAGTGCCTACAGTAGGAGTCATTAAGTGTATAGATCTTCATTCAAGCATTGTTGTACCTAAGCATGATAGTGTGTACAATAGTAAAGATGAGCTTTCTGATAAACCTTGTAGCACTTTGGATAGATTAAAAATTTCATTTATGCATTTAATATTTTCAATTATTTATTTATTAAATTGTTTCTTGTAATTAAGCTAATGAAGTAATTAAGTAAGAAAAGCTAGAGAGATTAAACACATAAGTATGACTGTTTCAAGTGTAACATGTATTCACTTGGTAATCCCAACAATGTTATTACTTGCTACGTCCAGTAGCATAGTTTTTGATAACCTAGCAGTGGATACGTGGTTTTATGATTTGTACGGAAAGTGGGATCACATGCTTATGTTAGGACTAGTTCGATACTAGTCAATTAGTTAAATTAAATTAGTTAATCCAATTACTTTATCTCCCTTTAAACACCAAACCATAAAATAAAAAATGATAAAAATTAGATGCCTCAATTACACTTAGCCATATTAGTGTATGTCACACATGTAATTGGGAAGACAATGAATGACCTTAAGGCAAGATTCACCTCCTAGAGGGCTAATGCACTGGAAACTATAAAGTTTATAGAATTCAACTAGATCATGCATGAACGTTTGTGATTCATATGGTTGGGCTTAGGGGTACCTTGCCACTCATCATTGACACTGTTGCTAGGGACTTTGTTTGTTGAAANATACCTTGCCACTCATCATTGACACTGTTGCTAGGGACTTTGTTTGTTGAAATGTGTGCTATCTAGGATTAGTGAACATTATTTGTATCGTTGGATGAACTTAAGGTCAACGTCACTCTCAATGACATATAAACTACTAATCACATTGATAATTTTATTCCTCTTGCAAAATGTCTTTTTCTTCCCACAAACGTGAACATGTCAAATCATCGATCCCACAAAAGTGCAAAGTGACATATACTCATCCAGATGAGTAGGTACTAGACTTCACCTTCATCCTACATTATGATGAACAACTGCATTGGTGTGATATGGAGGGCAACATCATCTTTCCACCTAATTGATCTATGCATGGGATTCTATTTCAAACCCTTAAAAGGTTGGGAAGCGCAGATCTTCATGAGGGATACATTATGAATGACTATGACACTTAGGACTACCATCCCACTAAAACATAACGTAAGCAAGATTTAAATTAGGAGAAGCTCCTCGAGGCTACAAAGGAAAAACATTACACTAATCCCTTGTTCCTACTAGATCAAGATGATAATGAGGATCATCTCTTTCAAGGTTCCCAACATAAAGATTCTCCACCCCCTATTATTGGTGAGGAGGGTGCAACCTTGAATCTGTGCTCCATTATTCATAAAATAGGTTTGGGAAATAGTGATGGTTAAGGTAGGGACTCAGGCAAGCATCACAATGGCAAGGGATCTAAGGATGGAGGTTGTAATGAGAAAAAAAGTGGTGGTAGCCACTGCAGTGGTGGTGGTAGTCCACCTTCCTCTCCATCCTCTTTATCCAATTCTAAACATTCCTCTTCATATGTTGGTTCTCATAGAAGTCACCATCAAAATAATCAGGATGAAGGTAATCAATGAGATAATAATGACTATGAAGGCCACCAAGATTGAAGGGGTGGCCAAAACAATCATCAGTGATATCGATGTAGTGATGATGATGAACCTCTATTGGTAGCTCAAAGCATGCACAACATTGCATAGGAAGTTAGAATTTCAACAAGGCATATAAGAGGTAGTAGGATCAAGTGCTTAGACATGAATAGTATCGCAAGATTTGAGGGGGATAAAAATGTAATTCATAGAAACATCTACAAGATTTCCATGATTCGTGTGCCTTATAGAACATAGAAAATGAATGGTAGAAACTTAAGCTTTTCCTTAGGATACTCATCAAGGAAGTTGAAAGCCAGTATCAGTCCTTGGATCTAGAATCCATTCACCGATAGAGTACCATGTTAGAGATATTTAATGATAAATACTAGACATACTTTAGAGTGTCAAATATGAGAAGGCAAATCCAAGGTTGGAAACAAGGAACACATGAACCCTTAGATGCTGCCATGGGTAGATACTATTCACTCTTACAACGATTCCCTGGCCATGATTATTCTTAGAGGAAACAACTTCGTCACATCATAGATGGGCTCAAAGTAGAAACTAGAAGAACTCTTAGGATGTATGCCCAAGGAAGATTGTATAAACTGAGAGCTCATCATATCCAAGGATTGATAGAGTAGGTACCAAAAGAAGAAGAGTTACGAAAATAAGAAACATAGAATAGTATAATAGAGATCCTTCCATTAAGAAACAGGAGGTCCAATTTTGTCACAAGAAGGAGTCCCCACTTGATGATGTGGTAAACAAAAAACCTTGCCCATCCAAAAAATTATTTTTGATATTTTGGCAAAGGTTGATAAATTATCAGACTCTTTGGATGAAAAATTTTAAACTACTATGAAGATTACTAAAGAAACCAAAAATAAATATAGTGATCATAACTGTAGGAAGCGAAAATAAGCTGAATGTAAGTATCAAAGAGGTAATGGTAAAGTTGTGGTTGTAGAGGAAGTTGTGGAAATCAACTCTGATAATGAAACTGATTGTAACATTTGTTAATATGAACATCCAAAGGGTTGTTGCCCTATGGTGTCACACTTATAAGAGTCTAGGTTTTATGCATTAAATCCTTGACTAGCACATAGGTAGGCACTTAGACGATTACCTTATCCTTAAGGCAATCAAAGGTAGTTCCACCAACAACAAGAAGCTTACTACCTAAGTGGAGCTCCTCCACAACCTATGAACAATACCAAAAATGGTACCAACCACAATTGTGGGGAATGCCACTACTAAAAAAGAAGTATCCTTATAGGAAACTAGATCTATATAGGTACTATGTTTAATAACTTGTCTCTACAAGAAGTTTTGTAAGTTATACTTCATTTTAGCATCACTATTATCCTCTAGAGTATCACTAAATAGATTCATCATCTACTCGAGGGGAAAATCCATATCCATACCACCCTCTAGATTTTTCTACACACACACCTCTGCCTTCAACCCAATTACCTCCTGCTTCATCTATGCGAGATGAGATTCTTTCACAACCAGAACAGCAAAATGCTACGAGGGCTATACATTCACAATTGGCTTTCTAGCAAAGTGGTTTGGATCATCGATCTAGAAAAAGATCCTTCTTCAGACCTAGCAATCCTCTCCAACCCTTAGAACCTGGTATGGTTGATTGTCCTACATCTCCAATACCCTCATCCTCTACATTAAATATCTTTGAGTGCCCTTCAAACCAAATGCTGCCTCATATTCACACTGTGATGCTAACTCATGTTGTTTCTAACTAGATCAAGGTTGAAAATCTTCCCACAAAACGATTTGACCCAAGAAGTCCACTCATTTACTTGCAAATTATTGGACATGAGCCATGTAATGCTCTTCTTGACTCTGGTTTTGGAGTTAATCTCATCTCTTATGATATGTTCAAGGCTTTGAACCTACCACCTCTCAAGAAAAGCAACATCCATCTACAATTGGTAGATCAGTCAATTACTATTCCTCTGGAATTAGTAGATGACATTTTAACCACAGTTTTCGGGTGGTCCTATCCTACTAATTGTTTTGGTGATCAAGGTTGAAAACTAAAAAAGTGATTTTCCCATCATTATGGGAAGAGCTTGGTTAAGCATGGTCGATGCAATGGACATAACAGATCTCTCTGTGGAAATCTCCAAAGAAAATGAATTGGACAAGATAGAGAAGAAGCATATTTCATGCATCATGTATAGTGATAATGGGTAAAATTATGTGCAAAAGATTTGGTCCATCAAAAGTACATACATTAAATCATGCAATCAAGTACACAAGAAATCAATATTCAAAGGTGTCTACACATAGTAGCCACAAAATATGAGAACACCCAGTGGCTGATATCTAACTCAGATAGTAGCAAATTATGCATGGAACCAACTAAGAGCATAACATGTGCTTATGTTGAAGGCATGGATAAACTTGAACAAGCTCATTTCCAACTCTTTGATGAAGATGATGATACCTATTGGGAAGAGTTGGAAATCCTTGATAACTTTAAGCAGTAGCCCCTAGAGCTAAAAAATTTACTAGCTGGCATGGAATATGCATTTTTAAATAATGGTAAACCAATCATAATTAATGCCAAAATTGCTCCTAAACAGAAAGAAAATTTGTTAAAGGTGGTTAACAAATGGTCAACAACCTTTGCTTGGTCATATCCTGAGCTAACAAGAATCTATCTAAGGATATGCCAGCATTGCATTTACATTAATTCAATCATAAAGTCTAGAAGGTAGCCGTAGAGGTGGTTGAACCCCAAATTGAAGTAGATCATCAAAGAGAAAATTGAACAACTCCTCAACGCAAGCTTCATCTATCCCATCATGGATAGTAAGTGGGTTAGCCCACTTGTAATTGTGCAAAAAAAAAAAGATGACAAGTGGTGGGTTTGCATTAGCTTTAGGTTGTTGAATATGGCAACATTTAAAGATTATTTTCCATTGCCATTTGTGGATCAAGTGTTGGACACCATATTTGCGCATTATTATTATAGCTTCTTGGATGGTTATAGTGGCTATAATCAAATCCAAATTGCACTAGAAGATCAGGCTGAGACAACATTCATGAGTCCCAGGGGAGCTTTTGCATATTGTAAGATGTCGTTCGGTCTATGCAATGGCCTTGAAACATTTCAACTCTTGGTCCTTAGTATTTTATAATATCATATTGGTAATGGTATGGAAGTCTTCATGGATGAATTTTCTACCTACAAAGCTACATTTGAGCAAGCATTCGATCGACTTGAGCAAGTATTGAAGAGATGGGTTGAAATAAATCTATGTATCAACTAGCAAAAAAGCCATCGCATGGTCCAAGAAGGCATTGTACTAGGGTATAGAATCACTCAATCAAGGATTGAGCTAGACCTAGAAAAGATAATGGTCATCCAAAGAATAACTTACCAACTAGAAATCATTAAAGACATTCAATCATTCTTTGGACACATTGGCTACTACTAGTGATTTATAGATAATTTCTCTAAGATCATGAAATTGTTGGTAGAGCTTACAAAGAAAGATGCACCTTCCATATAGACCAAGGAATTTAAACATGCATTCTAATAGTTAAAGGATAAACTCGTAGAAACACCAATCCTATGAGCACTAAATTGGTTTAGACCCTTCCACATCATGATGGATGCATCTAACTACACCTTGGGAGCAGTGATCACATAAATGGATGATAAGAAACATCCATACCACATCCACTACATGAGCCAAAGCATTGTGAGGGAACAATTAAATTATACCATCATGGAAAAATAATTAATGACCATGGTGTATGCTCTTGAAAATTTTAGGCACTATGTGCTTGGCTACAAAGTATTTGTAAACATGGACCACAATGCAACCTACTCTCTCTTGAACAAGCCAACTATGAGCCCTCATGTTAAATGGTGGCTCATGATCTTATAGAAATTTAATCTCATGATGGCATATTGAAAAAGAACTAAGAATGTGATCACTGACCACCTCTCTCGCTTAATATGGGATAATAAAGAGGAGGAGAACCAACTCTTTGATCAGTTTCTAGATGAACTCCTCTTTACAAGAGCAATAAATGATTAGACATCCACTGAAAGAACATGGTATAATGGCATCCTCACTTATCTTCTCACTTAAGAGATGCCACAAGATCTTGACTTTAGAAAGAAGCAATAATTTCTTTATCGGGCTAAATATTTCATGGAAATCAACGGACACCTTTACAAATGTGCACTAGTGGCCTAATTCGTTGGTGTGTCCCTAACAAAGATCAACTACACAATTTCCAGGATGCTCATGAATGGTCTTGCGGAGGTCACTATGTAGTTAGATGCATGGCCATAAAATTCTTGATGGTAGGATACTATTGGCCTATGATCTTAAGGGATAACCACCAATTTTTCCAATCTTGTAAATGTTTTCAATGAGATGGAGGGATGACCACTCGCACGGAATGTTCTCAATAGTGGATTCAACCACTAGAATCTTTTGACATATGGAACATTAACTTCATGGATCCCATCACATCCATATCCAAAGAATAAGGCATATATTATTATAATAGTTAGCTACTGCACAAAAGGGGTAGAAGCAACAACTGTTACTGATTGAACATCATCCATTGGTGCTAGATTTATATAAAAAAATATTGTAAATAGGTTTGGGGTGCCATGTTTACTAATTTTTGACAACGAAAATCATTTTACAAGTGCCACTTTTAGAAATTTACTACAATGCTTGGAGGTTGAACATAAATTAACAACATCCTACCATCCCCAAGCCAATGATCAAGTAGAGGTAACCAACTAGGATATCACAAAAATATTAATATGGACTATTAGCGATGTCCTTTTGGCTTACCATTCAACATGGAAACTTTCTATTAGTTATTCTCCCTATACGTTGGTGTATAAAAAACTTCCAACACTCTCGATTCAATTTGAGCTTTGTAAACTCTCAATAGCTTGTGATCTGAATCTTGACCTAAGTCTAGCATAGAAAGAAAGATTGATCAACTTGAATGTGCTAGATGAAAATTGATTAGTGGCCCTATCTTTGAATGAGGTACACAATGCATTCAACAAGCAATGTCATGAACTCAAAATAAGGAAAGTAAAACTTCAACTAGGAGATAAGGTTTTCTATTGGAACCCCACACATGTACCCTAGAAGAAAAAAATTTAAACATTATGGAAGGGACCTCATATAATTGATAAAACCTTTTACTCAAGGGCCATGTTGATCTACAAGCTTGAAAGCCAAAATAAAAAGAAATTGGTCAACATCCAATAGGTAAAACCTTTGCTCAAACCATGGCATGCAAATGCAACTACCACCTCAACAGATGAACAATCACATTCCATTTTTTGAATCTCCTCCTTCTAACTCAGTCATGGGGGAGATGGCCATCCATGCTAATAATCCATATGGATTTTCAGTTTTTCTACTTTTTTTTCTCATGTTTTTGATTTTTACAAATTATCTATTTTACAAATTTTTAATTTTTATATTTTTCTAATTTTACACCATTGTTAATACCTTTGAGCCTTTCTTGATTATTTTACACTTACTTATATATTTTACTTTGTTTTATTTTGTTAAATTGTGATATCTTCTAATTTTTGCTAATAAAATTGCTTTATTACCATAGGACATAGTGCCACTATTGTTATTTTCTAATCATGGTTTTGGTTAATGTTGTGATTGACTATGACATGGTTTATTCTTCATAGAATAGGCAACACATCATCCGCCCATCCATTAAACTCTAGTTTTTCTTGTTCTGGGAGTTTGAGGTTCCTTCTGTAAAAGAAACTTTTAATCAATCGGTGACCTTGGTAGTTTCAGAATTATAAAGGATTCAAAGGTTTGTAAAGGGTGTGAATTCAAGGGAACTCAATACTCTTTATATTCTTCTACTTTCTTGAGTTCTTGAGTGTTTTTAACAGACTTCTTACTGTTGCATTCAAACTAGTAAAATGAAGTTGAATAAAGTCTTTGCATGGTGTGGTTCCAATCCAAAAATCCAAAAAAAGAAAAAAATGATGGAAATTCAAAGCACATCCCTTAGACACAATAAATGAATAAGTCTTTGCATGGTGTGGTTCCCATTCAAAAATTCAAAAAGAAATGATGGGAATTCAAAGCACACCTCTTAGATAAATAAATGGTCTACAAGCATTGGTTATGGGATTAGAAAGACATGAACCTATGCTTGAAGGTCCTCTCTAACTAAGGCACTCTCTCACTTCTTACATCTCTCTTTTTTTCTCTTTATGAAATGGTGGTTATTTTGTGGATGTACTCTTGTGGCTCGTGTAGGTGGACTGGTCTTAGAGTGATGATGCAAAGTCACTAAAAGTGGTTGGTTTTGGTCTAGACTAAGGATGGATCTGCTTAGGTCATTTTAAACATAAATTCCACAAGGGATTTATTATGACCTTAATTTGGAATTTCATTCCCATGTATGCTACCATAACTCACCTTACTACTAGGTTCTATGTTATGCACTATGTTTTGGTCTGATGTGTTTGAATTCTTGGGTAGATTATTTTTGGTTGGTCCTTAACTTTTTATTACCATTAGTCAACTATGGGGGCCATGGACTCCTTATTTGAGGTTATGCAAGAGTAACAAGGGCATGAGCCTACTACAGGGAAGACCCACTTGCTTAGCTCTTGGTTTGATTAGTTGGATTTCTTAACTTAGACATTGTGGTAATCCTATCTTTTGCATATTCCATTGTGTATTTTGCTCAGTGCTCCTTAACCTTTTATTCCATTCATTTGCTAAATCAGGTTTCTCCATTTTTCTAAATTTATGAGCTCTAACACCCTCTTCTCATATTTTCATATTGTTCTTGGCCTTTTGAGCTTTCATTTGACCCCAATTTCATTCAAAAACTCTTTGTATTTTTCAAGTTTGACGAAAGTCAATGGTTATCTATGGTGGTCAATAGGTACATCAACGAGGCATTGTCAACATAGCAAACTGCATCAATAAGGCCTCATCAACACAACGCAAAAATCTTATATATACCATTGCACACCTAGAAATTCTTATCATTTGCCTCATAACACATGGGATGTTTTTGCCATTGTTTAAAGCCCAAAACCTTCCAGAGCCCTTAACTTCTTAACTATTTATCTAAATCACTCCGTTCTTTGATCTTGTAGTTACTGAAGGTAAGCTCTTCATTGTGGGGGCTTGCAAACTTTAAGATTTTTGGTGAAAATTTTTGAAAATTTTTCTAACTTCCCCAAAGGGTTAATAACCTTAATAATATACAAACATCAATTTTTTTCAGAGTTAACCCTTTCAACAACCTCTTGAATGATTTATTAACAATAACATATAAATAAACTAATGATTAGAGGAATTAAATTAGACATAACCATAACTTAGCCAAGTGTAACTATCCTAAAAAGATAAAAGTATCCCAGTTGCTTCATGTTATACAATGATTACTAACCCATGATCTTATTGTGATTACAAATGGCACCAAGACTGAAATGCGCACAGAAAGGAGAACCCTCTCAACCAAGGAAGAAATGACCCAAAGCTAGAAGGGGACAACAAGAACAAGCTTAAGAACCACCAGAGGCAACCCATATAATGGGACCTCTTCATGAGGAGCCAAAGTAAATTTTTTTTGACAGATTCCAAAAGAACAAGTGACAATAGTGTAATCACAGTGAGGGGAAGCACCAAGACCCATGCGAAAGTCACTTTAACTTAAGTCTACCTTAACATCATCAAGTCTCAAAAAATTCAACTTTAGTTCTTCAAAAAATAAACTTTGCGCCATTTCTAGAGAAATCTCTAATAGAAGTCAAAACACAATTGCAGACCTCTCCCATCTGGCCAATCATCACATTTAGTCGGGAATGGTACATGGGAGAGACATATCTCTTTTGGAAAAATATAAGGCCTAGGTCCATAGTAAAAATTAGGGATATTTAGGTGTTTTACTTGGTCAAGGCTATCATGCATGCACTAGGGTTGCCTACTATTGGGACACTATTGGTTGAGCTATCAATGAAAGGTGATCCTAAGGCTAGAAAGAAGTGGACTAAGTGGTGTTATAGGGTTGACTATAAGGAGTAAAAAGAATTCACATCGGTAGAACACATCTACTTTAAAATTGTAGCCTATCACCTCAATCCCATGATGAGGCTTAACAAGGTGATTTCCTTTTCTACCCAAGCATGTATCTCTCTAAGCAGGAGATTTCCTGTAAACCTTTAATAACTAATCTATTTGGAGTTTGAGAAGCATTTCAAGGAAAATAAACATGGAAGGAAAAAATTTCCCTTTCTCTACCTCATCTAGAAACTTTGCAAAAGGGAAAGAATTATCTACTATGCCAATGACACAATTAGGCATACTCCTTTGGCTTCATGGTCTGAAATCATGAAAGAAAAGATACCAACTACAACATAAGAAAATAAGTAGCCACCACCTCCACCTTCTACTCAAGAAACAATAGGGAGGCTTGCACAACCATTAAGCACTTGCAAAAAATCTAAGAGTAGCACTTGAATGAGAAAGAGAAACATGCAAGGATAAGTAGTTTGGATCCATCTATGTATCAACCAGTAATGAGTCACCTTAATGAGGTGGCTCAAACAATAAACTAGATGGAAAGGAGTGTACCAATATTCTTTACCCAAAAAATGTAGTTGCTCTTGAGGTTGCTTCCCAATGCTCAAGAGGTGACAATGTCATTATCACAACAACATTTATTCCTAGAAATCTCTAGGAATGTCACCTCTTTCTTAGTGCATTTGAAGGAAGGTGAAGGGGCCATTTTCCTGGTAATGCAACACCAAGGGTAAGAGACTATGACTAAGGTAGTTTCTAATCATGTCACCGAAGCACTCAATGCACTTGTAGCATCTACACCAGACATATTTGTACTTCGAGATGTGAAAACATCTATAGGCACAGTTAGCAAAAAATTGAATGTAGCCCAGCATGAAGAGTTGTTGGATCAACTGGTCGAGACTAGGCAACCGATTTTGGATATCTTTGATTTTCCACATAACATCATCACAACCCAGTTGAAGCTGCTGGATGCAAGGGGTAAATGCATCATCTTGGTGAGGCAACTTGAAATGACTCATGCACAAAAGCAATACTTGGCCTTAGAGGTTGCCGAATCACATGCTTGCCTTACTAATCCTACACTTCTTAGCCTGATAATAACTAGAGATGAAGCTTTCCAATAGCTTCAAGATCAATTCAAGAAGGCTAGAAAGGAAGAAATGATGGCCATCTTTACCCAATCCATAGTAGAGGTGAAAACATATTCAATTCAAAACAGCTTGGCTTAGATGCACTAGGATAATGAATCACTAACAACAAAAAATCATCACCCACGCAATGTTGATGCCCAAAAAGAACAAATATAAAAATTCATTCATCAACAATAGGAGAAACTACCTAGGATGAATATGGAATTAAGAAAATTGATCGCAAAAAATTAGAATCTGTTAATGGAAGAAGTTAATGCCTTGCACTAGAAATTTGCTATTGAGATTGCCACCTAGAAAAATGAAGCTTTAAAGTTTGAAAAAGTTAAAAATTACTATAGAGACTAGGTTGGCCTGTAGAAGGAAGTAAACAAGAAGCACATCCAAATGGTGAAGGCAAAAATAAATGAAGCTCTTGAGAAACTCCAAGAAGGAAAAGAAGTTTGGCAACCCATCATTGATGGGATTGATGCCTACAACAAAGAGGAGATGTACCTAAAAGAGTTGTAGATAGAAGAAATGCCAAAATACATGGAGTTGGCCAATCTCTGTTATGCAAATCTAGCTATGCTGATTGTCAAATGATAGTAGTTAGAGTTAGAAAAACAAGTGGCTAGCTCATATTTGCTATGCAAGGTAGAGTTCAAACACCATGAAGACACCAAGTATTGAACTTAAAGTTCTTAGAGCATAATTCATGGATCAACGATCAACTATTGAGAAACTAGCCAAAAGGATGAATGATTACTAGGAGTTGAAGGATGCAGTTAGAGCATTCAACATTGAATGCAAATAATTCTTTGCCTAGTTTATCAATGCAAAGGAGCTATTTCTAACAATTGCATGTCCCTGGGATGTGCCCATTTTGACCCACATTGGTGAAGCTGTGTGGACAATGCATGATCTTAGAAGTAAGGAGGAGAAAATGAAAGCATTGCTGGATGCTTTCTACCCCTAACTAGAAGTTGTAGCAGTAGCAAGATAGCCATAGCCACCTTTATTGCTAGATGTACGTGAAGTTGATGAAGGTCGCTCAAAACCTAAGGAGCCACAATCACTTGGGACTATCTCCACCAAACTTCATGTCATCAAGGAATGTTGTATCCAATTTTGAGAATTTGGTCATGAAGTTTAATTTTGTGTCATTAACACTCTCATTTTTGTAATGTGTTGATTCATATACTGAGGCACTCTATTTTTGTCAAGTTAGTCTATTTTGTTTGTGAAAGGCTAGTTAATAATCCCATACCTTCCCAATTTTCATTCAATCATTGGGGTATGATGAGTTGTAGTGTCTACTTTTTGGTTATAAATACACATCCACTAGCTACAAGGTTTCAATAGTAGCAAAGCTCTTGTAGTTTGTTCATTTGAGAGTTAGAATATTTCTCCCAAGTACCTATAGTAGGAGTCAGTGAGTGTATAGATCTTTATTCAAGAATTGTTGTACCTGATCATGACACTATGTGTGGTAATAAAGATTATCTTTTCGATAAACCTTACGGTACTTTGGATAGATTAAATATTTCATTTATGCATTTAATGTTTTTAATTATTTATTTATTAAATATTTTGCAATAATTAAGCTAATGAAGTAATGAAGCAAGGGAAGCTAGATAGATTAAACACATAAGTATGATTTCTTTGAGCATAACACATATTTTCTTAGTAATCCCAACAACATTATTGCTTGGTACACCCAATAGTATAGTGCTTGGTAACCCAATAGTCGATACATGTGTTCAGGACATGTACAGAAAGTAAGATCGGATGCTTATGTTAGGACTAGTTAGATACTAGTTAATTAGTTAAATTAAATTAGTTAATCTAATTACTTTATTTCCATTTAAACACCAAACCATAAAGTAAAAAATGATAAAAATTAGATGCCTCAGTTACACTTAACCATACTAGTGTAGGTCACAAGTGTAATTGGGAAGACAACAAATGACCATAAGGCAAGATTCACCTCTTAGAGGGCTAGTGCACTAAAAATTATAAAGTTCACGGAATTTAATTGGATCACACATGAACGCTTGTGATTTATATGGTTGGGTGTAGGGGTACCTTGTTGCTCATCACATGCCAATCCTTGACAATGCTTTTTCAAGATAATCATGACCTTGAACTCACAATTGGAAACATACACCTTTTTATTTTTGAAAAGTATATAACTTTGGATGTGGTAATTTCTTAATTGATTAACTCTCCCAATCAAAGGCTCATTTAAATTTATTCAAACCTACCCAAAATCAACATCATCATTATTGCAACAGAAAATCTCGATCACTGGAAGAAACCAAGGATCCTCAACCATAGGAAACCTCAACCCTAAATCCCTTAGGACCTTTGCAAGAAAAAATGGATTTCAGGATGCCTTGGATGATCTAGTAGATCACCCAAGGACTTAGGGGAGGGGCGGGGGTGGTGGGGGTAGGGGGGCCAGCAAAACATGGGTGTAACAAAAGTATAGAAATATGCAAATCCATGGAATGATGCATTGAAATATAAAAATTATATATGAAATTTCACATAATCTAAAATCATAAATTTCATTAAATGAACAAAGAATTACTTCAAAGATGTGTACAAAATTGATACCCAAAAGGGTGGAGAAAAGGAGGTTCACTTGCGTAGGGGTTCAGAGTCCGTTGGAGCCACAACGAACTCCATGATCTAGTATCTCTGCCACTCCTAAAGATATCAAACCTTGTTTGTCTCTTCCCTAGATTTGTAACATTGGTAGATGCTAAGGGTTATGCAAATGTGAAGGATTGGGGTAGCCAAAGTTCACCACTTTGGGATTTGGTGATCCTAAGGGAGTAATGTTGACACCCAAAGCTCATAGATATAAAGGAAGGAGTAATAGTCATAATAAGTTGTAGGGGGTCCACACTGCTAGGTACCAAGGACTACATTTCTACTAAGGAAGCAAGAGCCCTTGGATTCCAAAATGCCAAGGGTGCTAAATTGCAAAAGAGTGGAACCTTAACATGGTGCCAAGCTGTGGTTTTTATAGGATTATGGCCATGATTTATGTTGAAAATTGGCTACAAATGGTTGACATGATTGGATTCAAATTTTCTGCCAATGGATGACATGATTGGCTGAAAAGTTACTACCAAATTATTGATTGATTGGCTATAATTTTTTTGCCAAATCACTAAAAATTAGCTGCCATGCTTAGGAGGGTAGGTGAGGTTCACCCCCATGCATCCTAGCTATCTA
>MNCI01031769.1:8086-19070 GCA_015680685.1 Gnetum montanum
GAAGTCAATACATAGACGAATGCTCCCGTTCTTCTTTGGGACTATAACCATGTTGGATACCCAATCAGCGTAGTCCACAGCTCGAATGAAACCAGCTTGATAAAGCTTTGTGAGCTCATTGCGAACTGCCAACACTACTTCAGGCTTGACCTTGCGTGCTTTTTTTTTTACTGGTTTTAATTTTGGATCAAGTATGATGTTGTGCTGGACTATTCAAGGGTCGAGCCCGGGCATGTCAGTGTAAGACCAAGCGAATGCTTTCATGTTGTCTTTTAGCACTCGAGTTATGTCACTGGCAAGTCGTGGATTTAATAGAGTACTTAGTTTTAAAATTTTAACTTTGCCATCTAACGTGGTTATGGGGGTTTCGGCTAGGGGATCTTCGATGACGTTATCGGCCTCTAGGTCCAGAGATTTTGTCATTCCTTTAAAGCAATCTAGTGTTTCTTGGGTTGATGCCACTAAATTATTGACTCTAGATTGATTTCTCGTTTAATTGGTCCATATGGTCCATTGATAGAAAATGGTATGAAGAGTTGCTTGCTATCCATGTGTTTGCTCCTGCCAATGAAACAGGGAGCTATGTTAGCGAGGGTAAGTTTTCTTTTTTCTTAAGAAATTGATTTTACATTTAAATGTAACCGATGGTACACCAAGGGTGGTTTACCATCATGCTTGGATATATGGCAATTTAAGGCCGTACTGGGCTAGGGTGGCAGTTTAAGGCCATACCGGGCCATGTGTGGCAGTTTAAAGCCGTACCGGGCCATGTGTGGCAGTTTAAGGTCGTACCGGGCCATGCATAATTTAAACTTTTCGTATGTGTTGTCGTTTTGTTTTGTTTTAGCTTTTAGATACCTAAGCCATACATATATTTTTTTGCAAAAGAAGGATATTTAAACATGCATAAGAAATTATTTACCTTGGAAGCATATTGATACAAAGTGAAATGAACTTTAAAAAAATAAAAATAAAAGATAAAGGATGAAAGACGGGAAGTGTGAGAATGACAAGCAGCGTGAGTTCCCCCCAAATTTCCTCAAAGCGTGAGTTACTTGGCAGTGATGACAATTAGCGTGAGTAAGTCAGGACAACGACACCCAAGCAGACGTGCAGCGTGAGAGAGATGGGGAGACAGGAGAAACAGGAACGCAGGAGAAACAGGAACGCAGGAAAGGGAAGAACTACTTCAGCGTCTCCCACGACCAAGGGTTTCGTCATGGATGGGAACCCCTCACAAGTTAGTTGCCTCTCTCTATTTTTGTTTGCCATTTTTTCGTTTTTGTTGTTTTCGTTTTCGTTACAAGTATGTCTAGATAATTTCTTTGGCTATTTTGATTTCTTTACTGTGTCCCATTGTGTTTTGTTTGAATCTGGCATTTGGAGCTCTTAGTTTAGGTCACCCTCCCCAGCATGAGTCGGCCTTCTCCAGCGTGACTTTTGGTTTATTTTATGTAAGTCACTGCCACCCTATGCGCCGGAGATTCGCGATTCCAGACAAATTTTCACGAACTGTTTGCATTGGATTCGGGAGCGCTTTACAAAAGCGCAGTAAATTCGCAATGGGTACGTATTTCATAATTTCCAATGAAATTTTGTCTGGATTTGTATTTATACATTGAAATGGTCGCCTTACCTTGCCTCGTATTGTTCTTGCCTTTTTAGTGATGTCTGCATTTTGCATTAAAATCTTACGTATCTTCTCCTGTTCTGAATTATACCAAAATTTCATTTCATTGTTAAGTGGCCAACGAGCGATCAAGATTCATGGCATCGGCATGAGACGGATTACAGAAAACAAGGGAGTAAAATAAACATTATGGTAACCGAAGGCCGAAGGGGCAAGTATGGGTCATACGGAAATCAAGTTTTTTGCATGGATTTGCCTGCCTTTGGGAGCGTCAAAGTAATTAACAGGAAGTCATCCCTCCATTACAGGGGCCTCTAGTATGGAACAGCGTAACAGCCCTATTCCCACAGGAAGAAATTAATCTAATTTATTATGATCCAACAGGACTTCCGCCCAAAACCCAACTTTGTCACTTTGTGGCAAACATTTTGAAGTTACGTGCAAAATTTCAGTGACCACGGATTATTTGGTCCATCTAATCATGCCCTCGCAAAAACGTGAAGTGAATCACTTTGTTTACTTGATCTCACCTTTTCCTTTCAATTTTTTACAAGCATGAGGGTTATTTGATCACAGCCTCTACAAGCGCTGAGGAAATCCCCAAATAATTCCAGAATCCACTCCAAACCCTGTGATCACATAACCCCCAGCGTGAGGGTTATGTGAGTTGTATGCTTGTTTCGGACGTTCCATCACACAACTGTCAGAAAAGTAACAGAGCGAAAAGAAAAGAAAAACTGGATGAGGTAAGTGGGTCCAAAAATTAGTACATATTTTTCCATGAGTCATGAACATGATGACGGATGGATGCTTGTTCAACTATTTTAAAATCCGTTTGCTTATAAAGCAACGAATCCCAGCAGTACATGACCAATGGCCATATGCAAACTCATGGTGCTCTGTTTTACTTTCCCCTTCATCATGACTAACGTCGATTTTTCAGTGTCTGAAAGGTTTTCAATCACGATTTTTCAGTGTCTGAGAGGTTTTCAATCAGTGTCTGAGAGGTTTTCAATCATTGTAGGTAAGGTGAGTTTGGGGACCAAGCCCCTCCCCAACGCATTTTATAAAATATTTGTGGGTGCTCTTAGTACTAATTTGTTTATATGCCAACGGTAAACTAATTTGTTTAGATGCCAATGGTTTTTTCAATGGAATGAGTGATGAAAAGTTTCAACTTAAAAGTTAGCAAGAGATTAGATGTGTGAATTTTTCAAATATTGTTGATCAATTGTGATTTTGGTATTGCAGTGTTTAGGTAGTTGGGCTTGATTTTTCTTCTTCTTTTTTTTTTTTGTCTTTTGGATCCCATGGATGTTTCATATTATCATCTTCTTTGTAAACTAATTTGTTTAGATGTTAACGGTAAACTAATTTGTTTAGATGCCAACGGTAAACTAGCTATTACAGAGGGCCTGGTAAATTTGGGAGCCTAACGCCTTTGGTCAGTCAAATTAATGTAGACCTTCGCTAACCAGGTCTCTAGTGCTTACGAGGACGTGTGAAAGCTAAGTATAAATTTCTTCTAAGTGTCCAGCGTGTCAAGTTGGCAGCATATGAACATTGAAAATTTGTCTAAGTGGTGTGTGAAGTATGCACTTAAGTGTTAGTGTAAACTATTTTCTATGAGTAATTTACACATTTATATGCATTCAAGTATATCTCGTCCACTAGGGAATTATTTTATGTGTTCGAAATATGAGTTGGTATCAGTTTTAAGTCATAATTCCAAGACTAAGTGTGGTGTCAGTTTACCTTCATGACGCTAGGATGTAAGTGTTACTTGTGTTTTAAGTGGTGGGTTGGGTATGGTGTCAGTTTATCATCTTAACTCCAAGACGAAGGTTTTATGTGTTGATGAGACGCGATATCGCATGCACCGCGATATCGCATACGTGATATCGCAATCCGCTGCCAAATCTATAAATAAGAGGCGGCACTTCCCTTATTTTCCATCCTAGGCTAAAAGTAGGGAAACTCTGGTAGTTTGATCACTCCAGAGATAGAATATTTTCCATGTGCCCGTAGTAGGAGTCCCCAAGTGAACAGATCTTTATTCAGGTAGCTTTGTACCTGAACGCAAGTTGTGTACGGCAATAAAGACGAGCTTTGTGGATAAATCTTGCAGTGCATGGAATAGGTTTATTACATGTTATTTCCTACCTGTTATTTATTACNAGCATGTGCGTTACGTGTGGTGATCCCAGTAACGATTAGCGTTTGGTTGCCACAGTTGCATAGGTTCAGGGTGTGTACGGTAAGTGGGAACAGATGCTGACGCTAGGTAGTTTTGACTTAGTTCATTAGTTAGAGTTAGTTAGTTTCTCAACCCTTCACCCCTTAGCTTAGAAGACATAAAACAGAAAATATATAAAAATCATATACCTCGGACTTACTTAACCATACATCGTGACAACTACAAGTAAGTCTAGGAAGACAATGAATGATTAACCCCAAGTGTTCCATAGGGCGTGTAGGCACTTAATCTGCGGAGTTCGACTAGATCGCGCTTGCGACGCTCGTTTCGTATGGTTGAGTGTAGGGGTACCTTGCCACTCATCATTGGCGCCATTGCCGGGGACTAAGTGTTTGTGCACTAAATAGAACATAAAGGATATCACTCACATTGTTGTGAGCCTAAACGAACCTTTGGGTTAATCAGGATAAAATGTTATAACGATGAAATAGCACACCGATAAAAATGCCTTCTTCTCATAAGAGCAACTCACCACCTAAGGACCATCCTAGAGACAGTTGGCAACATGAAACACATAACCAAAATCAGCTAGTGGGTCAACAATATAAGATGACATATACTCATCCCGATGAGTATATTCCCAACTTTACTTTTATTCTCCATCAAGACAAACAGATGTGTTGAAGAGATTTACAAGGTAACATTGTGTTACCCCTTGATCAATCAGTCCCAAATATGCTCTTCTGTGCCTTGGCACAGATTGGCATGCAGGAACTATTCACTGAATATGTTGCAGATGATTTTGACATGAGGGATTATTATCCCACAGATGCCCAACGTATGAGGGACTTAAGGTAGGAGAGTCAACATACTTTTCTGAAGGGCAAAGCCCTGCACATCCTTAGCGAAATAGAAGATGTTCCCCCTCTTAACGAAAGTGAAGAGGTAGGGTATCAGAACCTATGATCAACGATACATCACATTGGTTCTGATGCCCGTGAACATTAGCTGTTCATAGAGGGAACAACAACAAAAGACAAGGACGAGCACTTAGATTGTCACCACGATCGGGGCCATAGCAACTGAAGAGAAGGCAAGAAACATCATCATGACGATGGTTCCCCTTCTTCTTCCCCTTCTTCACATCACTCATCCTCTCCTTCCACATCTGGGTGCAGCCATCATGATGAGCACAATGGAGAGGATAAAAGTAAGAAAAATGAGAGACCTCGATGAGAAAGTCGAGAGAGAGGACAAGGGCATGAATGTAGGGAGAGTAGGGAACCACGTAGACATCACAGGCGTCATGAAAGAGATGACCAATGCGAGCCCCTACTCGCAACCCGAAGTATGCTTGACATAACGGAGGCAGTTAGGATTCCCACAAGGCATTTAAAAGATAGTCAGATCAAGCGTTTAGACATGAACAACATCCCACGATTTGAAGGGGGATACAACGCAAATCTACAAAATCAATTACAGGCATTCCATGATGCCTATGCCTTGTAGAATATAGAAAATGAGTGGCAAAAACTTAAGTTGTTCCCAAGGATACTCACCAAAGAAGCAGAGAGTTGGTACTGGTCCTTAGAACTGGAAACCATCAGGAGGTGGAGTACGATGCTAGAACTATTCAATGAAAAGTATCAAACGTACTCCAGAGTGTCGAATCTACGTAAGCAAATCCTAGGCTGGAAGTAAGGTACTCATGAACCCTTGGATGCTTCCATGGCCCGCTATTACACACTATTACATCATTGTCCGGGCCATGGGTATGCTTAGCGAGATCAACTTTGCCACATCGTGGATGGGCTAAGGCATGAAACTAGACGAACCTTGGGACGTATGCCCAAGGGAGACTCTCACAACTTAGAGCCCATGAAGTTCATAGCTTGTTGGAGCAAGTAGCAAATGAAGAAGGTGAGTTATGAAAAAGGAAAAGTGTGGAAGAATACAACAGCGATCCCTCCCTTCAAAAGAAGGGAGTGAACTTTTGTGATGAAGAGGATGAGTCACCAATTAAAGAGTTGATGAATAGGAAAACCTTGCCGATTCAAAAGTTAACAACAGAAATAGTGGCTAAGGTAGATGACGTATGAAGTTCCTTAGACTCTAAAATTGAAACAGTTCTAAAAATTGTAGAAGAGTCTAAAGCGGAACAAAGTAGTGACAAAGGTAAGACAAAGTGGAGAAATCTAGACCCTGCACATAACAAGGGTAAGGGGAAAATCACTAACTCCGATGTGGTTGTGGATTCAGATACAAACGATGACAATGGATGTGAGATCTACCACTATGACCATCCTAAGGGATGTTGCCCCATCATCTCACATTTATAGGAGTCTGGGGTGTATGCACTTAATCCAAGACTCAACCAACGACAAACACCCTGAAGGTTACCTTATCCACAAGGTAACCCAAGGCAGTTCCACCAACCACTAACGTATTATCCAAGTGGAACTCCACCATAGCCCACTAGACAGCATCAGCAGTGGCAATACCCATAGTCATGGGTGTACTGTCTGAAATCGTCGGTCTCTGGCTGGAAGAAAATAGAAACTGGGGGATCACCGGACACGTATAGAAGACCCTACCTTCGCCTAAGGGCAAGCTGGAATGAACGAAGGTAGAGTACCTTGAGTGGTCCGCACGCGGATCAGGTAAGGATTTCCCCAAACGTACACCGAGGTGCTATATGCTGGGTTATACGTGAACGGTGTAACAGGCGTAAAACAGAGCGTAAACGATGTAATTGATGCGAATGAAGCGTAAACGTAAAAGAGCGTAAACAGAATACATGCAACAATTAATACAAACTGTAACAGATTTTAGGAAGAAAATGTAACAATGGTATTTCAAAATGAGAGTTACAATGCACCGGTCTAACGTAGTTGTGGCTTTAACACAAGGCAGACGATTAGCCCCGGTGGATGCAGGGACGACCATGGGCTGGTTCAAACTGTAAGCACAGCGTAGAGGCTATATGCTTAGCGTACATGGTTGTCCAGTGTACAAGGTTCTCTACTCTGGTTCTTAGTGTCTTTGCTTTTCTCTTTGGTTTGCTCTAAAAATTCGCCAACTGACCTTGATTTAATGAAAAATTGAGGTTTTTATACAGGTTTTGACATTAGAGTCAGGTTGGGCGACACGTGGCGCGTTGACCGGGTGCAAAAGCATAAAATTTACAAGTGTACAACATGTTACATCTGCTGGGCATATACGCTGGGCGTATACACTATATCTGATGGGCGTAGACTTTGGGCGTATACACTGGGTGTATATGCTGGATTTGTTGAGCGTATACGCCGGGGCGTATACGCTGATGGTTGCTGCCTTGTACCAAGTCTTGCTCTGCAGTGCTGTTTCCATGCCGTCTTCGGGGATTGCATATCGAGCGTATACATCAGTCGTGCAAGCTGAACGTACTCGTGAGGCATGTACACTAGTCGTGTACGCTGGGCGTATACGCTGTGAACATTGGGCGTATATGCTGTGGATATGAACTTAAGCGTATACGCTGGGCGTATACGCTGGGCGTATACGTTGAAAATGTAAACTTGGTCGTATACGCTGAGAATGCATACTTAGTGAAAATTAAGTATCTTGATCTCCAAAGTTGCCATGTTTGATACCAAATATAGCTGTGGCCGTCTGTGGGTTGTAGGGACTTGCTTCTTGTTGCAAAGTTACTAAACTCGAAATTTTGTGGTGTTTCATTGGCCCCTCTTTGTTGACGCTTGGAGGAATCGACCCGAGAAGCGTCGACAAAGAAGTGCAAAACACCACAAGCAACTTGATAAAGACATTGTCCTTTGTCACCTGACTAGACATCATCGCACCGTGTTCCGTAGTACATAGGATTGGGAAAGTGAAATCTGTAGCTGGTAGGAAAATGGAGATTGTGGGGACTGGTAACTAACCAAGGGATTGTGCTTGGTAAAGGGGATGCTCTGGTGTGTATCATGCTGATCCTTGTCAATAGCCATTGTTTAGCAGACTCGGAATCAAGACATGCGATGTGCGTTCTTTCGCTGAACAAGACTCTTGGTTAGTGTCCAAGAGGACTTGTTGGTGAGACCAAAGCCACGTGATGATGTGTTGCATTCTTTGGAGGAACAGGGCCCTTGTTTGGTGTTTAGGGGGAGCTTGTTGGCAGAGAGCCAAAGCTATGCAACGAGATGTTTCTTGATGAGCACTTGGTTCCAAGACAAATGCCTTCCAGCCTGGGGCTTGTATGGGAAGTGCCAAGGGTTTTTTTTTAGGAAGAAGCTTTGTTTTGATCTTGTACTTATGCTCAAGTGCTATGTTGTGTGTTGCAACTACTTAAAGGTGTTACAGTGCGCAACAGTATGCTCAAAGTTTTGAGTGTATTAGGTGTATCAGAGGTGTGGCTGAGTAGAGTGTGTCGGTGAATAGATAGGGAATGTACCGAGAAATGGGGATGTACTAGTGAATAGCTTGATCTAGTCTTGCCACGTGTGCTGTGAACATTGCCTCATCTTGCTGCTTATGACGAAGTGCATTCTTGTGCGAAAACCTCTGAGTGTCATCCTGCAAACACAACTCCAAGGAGACAAGAAAACCATGAGTGAATATGCGAGCTTAGACTTAAACAGCTATGGATGGAACAAAGGCACTGGAAGAGATTTCAGGCACTGTATATGAATGGCAACAATGTTGGTAGGATCGTTTAATGGTGAGCGATGCAGTGATTTTGATGAAGTTTGAATGTGGCCGCGGATTGAGGAACCAGAGATGAACTTGCCAGTTTATAGTCTTAGCGGACTATCATGGGTTAGTTTTATGTCATGACTCGTTAGACATTTCCCGTTTAGCGTCGTGGTGAATGGTACGTTGCCAGTTTCTAGTCTTAGCGGACTGTGAAGAGGCAAACCAGTTTATAGTCTTAGCGGACTCTAGCGAGTGCAACTGTGGCAGTTTACTGTTGTGCCGGACGGGTGCTAGTTTATCATCATTGCGGACACTGTGTGGTATCAGTTTATCGTCATGATGCCGGGATGGGCTATGGTATCAGTTTTAAGTCATGATCCAGGACTGTTCTATGGTATCAGTTTACCGTCATGATTCCAGGACGAGTTGTGGTATTAGTTTATAGTCGTAACGCCAGGACTCTCACGTACCTGAGCTTTTATTCAAATATAGAACAGTTTCAGGAACAAGTGATTGGTTGGATTTGCAAGCTCATGCCCTTCCATATCAGCTAACTTGAATGCTTCATTATCGTATGCTTTAGTGACCAAGTAAGGCCCTTCCCAGTTGGCTGAGAATTTGTCTAGGTGTTCCCGAACAGCCTTAAGTACAAGGTCGCCTTCTTTGATGGGGCGCTTATGAATGTCATGCCGATGGCATTGTCATTGCTGTTTTTGGTACCATTCGATTTGATTAAGTGCACGTATGTGCTCCTCTTCCACCGAGTTCAAGTCAATGATGCGCAGGTCATTGTTTTGTCCTTCGTCGAGGAGTCTGGAAAGTGTGATCCTTAAAGATGGTACCTGTAATTCCAGAGGTAAAACAGCTTCTGAACCATAAACAAGACTATATGGCATTTTACCTGTTGAAGTCCGATTGTAGTACGATATGCCCACAATGTGTATACCAATTGTTCGTGCCATCTTCGCTTGCTTTGGGTAAGCATCTTTTTAAGTATAGTAATGATGGTTTTGTTGGTGGCCTCTACTTGCCCATTGCTCTGAGGGTAGTAAGGGGATGAGAATGAGTTTTTGATCCTCAGACTTTCACAGAAAGTTTTGATTTCGGCACTGCTAAATTGTGGCCCGTTGTCAGTGATGATTGTCATGGGGATGCCAAAACAGGTTATAATGTTTTCGAGAATGAAGTTGCACACGTGTTTAGATGTAGTCTTTCAAAGGGGAACAGCTTCTACCCACTTCGTGAAATATTCTGTTGTGGTTATGATGAAACTATGCCCTGCAGAAGATGAGGGTGTTATTGGTCCGATAAGGTCCAACCCCCACTTTTGAAAGGGCCACATGATTTGTGCCGTGTGCAACTCATTTGGTGGGACATGGATTAGATTACTATGTGTTTGGCAGGTACTACATGTTTTAGCCTTGGAGAGGTAGTCATACTCCATGTGTGGCCAATAATAACCTAAGCATCTAATCTTTGTTGCCATTGCTTTTGGTGCTATATGTCCTCTGCATAGTCCGTCGTGTACTTGTTTAATGATGGTTTGGGCATCAGTACTACTAACGCATGTTAGCAATATGCTTTCGTAGGATCAGCGACACAAGGTGTCCCCTACCAGTGCGTATTGCCTATAACGTTTTCATACTGCGTCTTTTTGTGCGTTCGTTAAATGTTGTGGTGTCTCACCACGTAGAAGGTACTCTTTTATGTCATCATACCATTCTATCGCGTGTGTTGTACTAATGGATGCAATTGGCAACGTATCAGGAGTATCAGTTATTGGGTTAGCACAACTGATTATGGAGCTTGGCAATGTGTGGAACATGTCGGGCGATATGTTTAATGCTAAGGTGGCTAGTGCATCTGCAATGGTATTATCATTTTTAGAGACGTGTTGCACATCGATGTTTTCGAATCGCCTCATTAAGTATTTTGCCAAGTCACAGTATGGTTGTAAATGTTGCGCTTTGCATGTATAAATATATGTGACTTGGTTTAAGACCAGTTGTGAGTCTCCTCTAACCACAAGCCATGTGATGTCTGAAGCCAGTGCTGCCGTAAGACCTCTAAGGAGACTTTTGTACTCTGCTCTGTTGTTGGTACAATGAAAGTTGAAATGATAAGCAAAGGGTCTGATCTCCTCGGAGGGATAGGTGATGACAGCAGTAGCACTTCCTCCTCAAGAGGTGGATGCTCCATCAAAGTTTACAATGGCGTCATAGTCGTTGGACACTATGTCTATTGCGCTTATATGCTCATCCGGGAATTCTAGCTCTATTGTCGCTTGATCGTGCATTGGTGACGTAGTCATTTGATTCGCTATGGCTTGACCCTTAACTGATGATTGCGCTATGTAGTGTAGGTCAAATTCAGCTATCATGGCTTTCCAACGGGCTATCCTGCTTGACTCGTAACTATTTCCAGTGATGGCTTTGAGCACATTATCCTTGCAAATTATGTTGACTTGATTGTGGAAGAGGTAATGT